>AWOL01S0019333.1:9145-76963 GCA_000715115.1 Nicotiana otophora | reverse complement strand
GGCGTGCAACCCGATCCTCCAATATTGACTTTTAATAAGTCTGTTGCGGCGTACAACCCGATCGTCCAATATTGACTTTTATTATATTTATACCAGTAGGGCCCTGACCTGATCTCGTCACTACTCGACCGAGGTTAGGCTTGGCACTTACTGGGTACCGTTGTGATGTACTCACGCCCTTTCTTGCATATGTGTTTTGTGTGCGGATCCAGGTTCATCTTACCAGCCTCATCACTAGTTGCAGTCGCTGCTGCTTATTGGAGACTTCGAGGCACATCTGCTCGCGCCCGTAGATCCTCGGAGTCCCCCTATGTTCATTTTTCCTTCTTTCTGTAGAAATGATGTATAGAACGGTTAAGACTTCTTAGTAGCTTGTGACTTACGATATTTCGGGTTTTTGGAAATTATTTTTATACATTTTTAGAGGTGTTAATTGTATATGCCGAGTGGCATTCAGTTGCTTATTAGATATTTGTTACTGTTAGTAGTTAATGTTCATGCTTTAGTTTCACTTCCGCAAAAATGTTAGGCTTACCTAGTCGTAGATACTAGGTGCCGTCACGACGGTTCACGGAGGGAAAAATTAGGTCGTGACAAGTTGGTATCAGAGCTCTAGGTTCATAGGAGTCATGAGTCACAAGCCGATTTATTAGAGTCTCGCGGATCGGTTCGGAGACGTCTGTACTTATCTTCGGGAGGATATTGAACTGTTAGGAACAAACATACTTCTTTTGATTCCTTGTCGTGCGAGTTATTGGTATCAAATTCTAAACAATCTTTATTCTATTCTTTCTCGCAGATGGTGAGGACCCGTACCGGAGGATTCAACGACTAGGCACTCGCGCCCCCTGCTAGAGTCGCCAGAGGCTGGGGCCGGGGTAGAGTACAGCCACGCGGTGTAGCTAGATCACCCACGCGAGCTGCGACAGAGGAGCCCCCAGTAGTTCCAGCTGGAGGGCAGGCACCGGAGGTTCCTATTGCTGCAACAGCCCTCCAGGAGACTCTGGCCCAGTTCATGAGCATGTTCAACACCTTAGCTCAAGCTGGACTGATTCTGTTAGCTCCCGCCACATCTCAGGCCGGGGGAGGGGCACAGACTCCTACAGCCCACACTCCTGAGTAGAGGGTCCAGGTTGATCAGACCCCAAAGTTCATTCCTATGCTGCCGGTAGCCCCGGTGCATCCTCAGAGTAGGACAGCCGCTTCTGAGGTGGAGCAGTTCAGACTTGAGAGGTACCAGAAATACCACCCACCTACCTTCAGCAGATTGGCTACAGATGATGCTCAGGGTTTTCTGGAGGAGTGTCATCATATTCTCCGTACTATGGGCGTAGCGGAGACGAGTGGGGTTTCTTTTACCAGTTTCCAGCTTAGAGGAGCAGCCTATCAGTGGTGGCATGCTTATCAGTTGAGTAGTCCGGATGAGGTAGCTTCACTTGCATGGACTCAGTTCTCGGACATGTTTTTGAGAGAGTATGTCCCTTAGAGCCTCAGGGACTTATGGCACGCGGAGTTTGAGTAGCTGCGCTAGGGTGCTATGACTGTGTCAGAGTATGCAGTCCGCTTCAGTGATTTCGCTCGACATGCACCGCCCTTGGTTGCCACAGTTCGAGAGAGGGTTCGGCCTTGGTTGCCAAAGCTCGCCCCGTTCATTCAGCTCTTCCAGCCGCCAGTGGTGTTCCAGCCCCTTCTAGGCCTCAGGAGCCTTATTATGCACCGCCAGTATCTAGTGTGCCTCCTACTTGGGGTGCTTTTAGCAGCCAGTCCAGCAGACCTGGCCCGAGTCAATCGCAACAACCACGCCCTTCGAGGGCTTATTTTGAGCGTGGAGACACCCGCCATATGGTGAGGGATTGTCCCAGACATAGGAGGGTTGCACCTCCACAGACTTCTTAGCCACTACGTGCTCCACCAGGTCCTCAATCCATGATTCCAGCACTAGCTACCGCCCCACCTGCTCAGCCAGCTCAAGGTGGAGGTCGGGGAGGTCGAGGTCGCCCTAGTGGGGGAGGCCAGGCCAGGTATTATGCTCTTCTGGCTCGTACAAAGGCAGTTGCTTCCGACTCTATCATCACAGGTATTGTTCCAATCTGTCATAGAGATGAGTCGGTATTTTTTGACCCAGGCTCTATGTATTCATATGTGTTCTCTTATTTTGCCCTGCATTTAGGCATATCTCATGATTCTTTTAGTTCCCCTATTTATGTGTCTACTCTTGTGGGCGATTCTTTTGTTATTGACTGCGTGTATCAGTCGTGTTTGATTGCTCTTAGTGGTTTTGAGACCAGAGCTGACTTATTATTACTCAGCATGATAGATTTTTGATATTATCTTGGGCATGGACTGGTTGTCACCACATTATGTTATTCTTGATTGTCACGCTAAGATCGTGAGGCTGGCTATGTCAGGCTTACCGCGGTTGGAGTGGAGAGGTACCTTAGAATATACTCCCAGCAGAGTAATTTCATTTCTTAAAGCTCAACGAATGGTTGAGAAGGGGTGTGACGCGTATCTAGCTTATGTGAGAGATGTCAGTATTGATACCCCTACAGTTAGTGAGGGACTTTCCAGATGTGTTCCCAACTGATCTGTTGAGCATGGCGCCCGACAAAGATATTGATTTTGGCATTGATTTATTGTCGGGTACTCAACCCATCTCTATTCCTCCATATCATATGGCTCCTCCTGAGTTAAAGGAGTTGAAGGAGCAGTTATAAGAATTGCTTGATAAGGGCTTCATTTATCCCAATGTGTCACCTTGGGGTGCTCATGTCTTGTTTGTGAAGAAAAATGATGGTTCTATGCGTATGTGTATTGATTATCGCTAGTTGAACAAAGTCACAATGAAGAACAGGTATCCTTTGCCTCGTATTGATGACCTATTTGATTAGTTACAGGATGCCAAAGTGTTTTCCATGATTGACTTGCGTTCGGGCTATCATCAGTTGAAGGTTCGGGGCCCAGATATCCCGAAGACTGCTTTCAGGACCAGATATGGTCACTATGAGTTTCTTGTTATATCTTTTGGGCTGACCAATGCCCCAACAACTTTTATGCACTTGATGCATAGTGTGTTCCGGCCCTATATTGATTCTTTCATCATCGTATTCATTGATGACATTCTAGTATATTCCCGGACTCGGGATGATCATGAGAAGCACCTGAGGACACTGCTTCAGACATTGAGAGAAAAAAAGTTGTATGCAAAGTTCTCAAAATGTGAGTTCTGGTTAGACTCCGTGGCATTTTTGGGTCATATTGTGTTAAATACCTTGTTCTATTATGCTCATGTACTCGTTGGCACCAGATCACTAGAATGGTTGTAGTTGTGTTTCGTTATTCTTCTAAGATATTTCTATTGTTGAGATTATTAATTCTTTTTATTGAGTTCATTTTTATTGTGAAATATTTCGCTTGCCTAGCAAGTAGTGTTAGGCGCCATCATGGCTCCGGTGGGAGTTTGGATCATGACAAGTTAGTATCAGAGCACTAGGTTGCCTAGGTCTCACGAGTTATGAACAAGTTTAGTAAAGTCTCGCAGATCGGTACGGAGACGTCCATACTTATCTTCGAGAGGCTACCGAACTATTAAGAAACTTCACCTTCTTGCATCCTTGTCATGCGGATTTTTTAATTCCGAAGTTTGAATCTTGATTATTCTATTCTCTTATAGATTGTGAGGACACATTTAGCTAATCACGCACCAATGCCACCAGTCAGGGCCATAAGAGGCCGGGCCGAGGTAGAGACCGAGATAGAGGCTGAGGTGAGGCTCGCACTAAAGCTAGAGCATCACATGTGGAGCCACCAGTTGCTCAAGTGGAGGAGCAGGTTCCGGACACTGTTTAGCTAGTGGGACGAGCTTAGACACTGGTGGTGCCTATTGCTATATCGGGTCTCCAGGAGACTTTGGCTCAGATCTTAAGTGTGTACACGAGCTTGGCTCAGGAGGGTATGATCCCAGCTACACCAGCTACCTCACAGGCTAGGGGAGGAGTCCAGACTATTGTCGCCCATACACCAGAGCAAGTAGCTCAGGGGTATCAGACACCAAGGGTGTTACCAATTTAGCTATTTGTTGCTGCTTAGGCCGAGGTTGTTCCACCTATGTCCAATGAGGAGTAGAATAAGTTGGAGCAATTTAAGAGGCTTAATCCTCGAGAGTTCAGCGGAGAAGAGTCAGAGGATGCTCAGGATTTTCTGGATCAGAGTCATCAAATTCTTCGCACATCGGGTATTGTGGACACTAGTGGAGTTGCATTTACTACCTTTAAGCTGACAGTGGTAGCCTACAAATGGTGGTAGATCTATGAGTCATGTAGGCTAGCTGACGCATCAGTATTTACATGGCATCAGTTCTCAGTTCTCTACTTAGAGAAGTTTGTTCCACAGACTCGCAAAGAGGAGCTGCATTGGTAGTTTGAGCAGCTATGCCAGGGAGATATGACAGTGACTTAGTACAAGATGAGGTTCGTGTATTTGGCACATCATGCAGTATGGTTGGTTTCTACTAAGAGAGAGAGAGAGAGGAATAGGAGATTCATTGATGGACTTAACTATGGTCTATGTTACAGTTTTGCTTGAGAGGTCGAGACGGATGCTAGGTTTGACTAGGTGGTTGGTATTGCTAGGCGCTTGGATCAGGTTTGCAGGCTTGAGCGAGAGGAGAGAAAGTGTAAGAGGCCCCGTGGTTCAGGTGGTTTTGATGGTACCTCGTCTGGAGGTCAGTCACATCACAGCAGAGGTCGTCTTTTTAGGCCCGCTCAGGCAGCTCATCAAATTCCTCGTGGATCGTTAGTAAGCCACAGTTCATACAGTGCATGTCCAATTCAGTAATCATTCAATGCACTCCCACATCACAGCTTATATTATACTCTATCAGTTTATGGTTCATTAGTATCGGGTTCTTCTAGTGGTTATTCCAGTTCACGGGGTCCGATTCAGGCACTGCAGTCACTCCTAGGTCGAGTTTGCTACGAGTGTGGAGAGTTGGTGTATGAGAGGAGGTATTACCCCCACTATTATAGAGGTCCAGTGCAACAGGGAGGTCATACTATGACTCTCGCACTAGTTTCTACAACACCTGCTCAGCCAGCTCAAGGTGGAGATCGTACGGGTCGAGGTTGCCCTAAAGGGGTAGGTCGTTCAGGCGATGGGCAGGCCCCTTGCTATGCCTTTCTAGCCAGGCCAAAGGCAGTTGCTTCTGACATCATGATCACAGGTATTGTTTTCGTGTACCACAGAGATGCTCCAGTGTTATTTGACTCTGATTCCACTTATTTATATTTGTCATCATACGTTTCTCATTATTTTAATCCGCCTCGTGATTCTTTCGATATGCATGTTCATGTATCTACACTGGTAAGTGATTCTATTGTGGTGGACCGTGCATATCAGTTCTATGTGATGACCATTGGGGGTTATGATACTGGAGTTGATCTATTATTGCTCAGGATGTTGGACTTTGATGTGATTTTGGGCATGTATTGGTTGTCATCATATCATGCTATTCTTGATTGTCACTTTAGGACCATGATGTTGGCTATACCGAGGTTTCCTAGATTGCAGTGGAGAGGCTCCCTGGATCATGTTCCGAGTAGCATGGTGTCTTTTCTGAAAGCTCAACGGATGGTTGAGAAAGGGTTTTTGGCGTAGTTGGCCTTTGTGAGAGATGTTAGTGCTGATACTCCTACTGTTAAGTCAGTTCCAATAGTCAGAGAGTTTCAGGATGTGTTTCCTTTAGACCTGCAAGGCATGCCACCAGACAAGGATATTAATTTTGGTATTGATTTGGTGTCGGGCACTCAGCCCCTCTATTCCACAATATTGCATGGCACCAGTAGAGTTGAAGGAGTGGAAGAAACAATTATAAAAGTTTCTTGATAAGGGTTTCATCAGGCCTAGTGTGTTGTCTTAGGGTGCACCAGTATTATTTGTGAAGAAGAAAGATGGTTCTATAAGGATGTGCATTGACTACAGGTAGTTGAACAAGGTTACTATCAAGAACAAATACCTACTGCCGTATATTTTTGATTTGGTTGATTAGCTTCAGGGTGCTAGGGTGTTCTCGAAGATTGATTTGAGATCGGGGTATTATCAGTTGAATACCCGGGCTTCATATATTCCGAAGACTGCATTCAGGACCCGCTATGGTCACTATGTCTTTTTGGTTATGTCTTTTGGGTTGAACAATGCCTCAACAACTTTTATGCACTCGATGACCAACATATTCTAGCCCTACCTTGGATCCTTCGTCATAGTTTTCATTGATGATATATTGGTATATTCTAGCAACCAGGAGGATCATGAGCAGCACTTGAGATCGTGCTCCAGACTTTAAGGGAGAATAAGCTATATGCTAAATTTTCCAAGTGCGAGTTTTGGTTAGACTCGGTGGTATTATTGGGCCACGTGGTGTCTAGTAAGGGGATTAAGGGGGAACCGAAGAAGATTGAAGGAGTTTAGAGTTGGGCCAGACCGTCTACTGCTACTGAGATCCGGAGATTCCTTAGGTTTGCTGGGTATTATTGCCATTTTGTGGAGGGGTTTTCATCTATAGCAGCCCCATTGACTAGATTGATGCATAAGGGTTCCCCATTCATGTTGTCTGATGAGTATGAGGAGAGCTTTCAGAAGCTCAAGACAGCCTTGACTGCAACTCTAGTTCTGGTTTTACCTTCGGGATCGGGTTCTTATACAGCCTATTATGATGCTGCACAGATTGGCGCGTTGGTTGTGTGTCGATACAGAAGGATAGAGTGATTGTTTATGCTTCACGTCAGTTGAAGCCCCATGAGAAGAACTACCCTATGCGTGATTTGGAGTTGGCAGCTATTGTTCACATTCTCAAGATTTGGAGGCATTATCTTTATGATGTGTCTTACGAGGTGTTCATAGATCACTAGAGTCCCCAGAATTTATTTAAGCAAAAGGATCTGAACTTGAGGCAATGGAGGTGGCGATCTACTAAAGGACTATGATTCTATGATTCTTTATCACCCGAGAAAGGCCAATGTGGTGGCCGATGCATTGAGTAAGAAGGTTGAGAGCATGGGGAGTCATGCTTTTATTCCAGTTGGGGAGAGACCGTTAGCTTTGGATGTTCAGACTTTGGCCAACAGGTGCGTGAGGATGGATATTTTGGAGCCTAGCAGGGTTCTTAAGTGTGTCATATCACGATCGTCTTTATTTGAGCATATCTAGGCGTGTCAGTATGATGATCCCCACTTTCGTTTCCTAAAGGATACGGTGCATCACGGTGATGCTAAGGAGGTTACTATTGGTGATGATGCGGTATTGAGGCTGCAGGGTTGAATTTGTGTTCCCAATGTGGATGGGTTGTGAGTGTTGGTACTTGAGGAGGCTCATAGTTCAAGGTATTTCATTCATCTGCGTGTCGCGAAGATGTACCAGAACTTGATACAGCACTATTGAGAACGGAGGATGAAGAAGGATATTGTTGAGTATGTTGCTTGGTGTTTGAACTATCAGCACGTGAAGTACGAGCACTAGAGACCGAATAGTTTACATCAGAGTCTTGATATTACAGAGTGGAAGTGGGAGTGTATCATTATTGATTTTGTAGTTGTACTTCCACGGACTTTGAGGAGATTCATGAGATCAGTTTCTTCTATTAGCAGAGTTCGCCTACAATAACAAGTATCAGTTGAGTATCCAGATGGCTCCTTATGAGACCTTATATGGGAGGCGGTGTCATTCTCCAGTTGATTGGTATTAGCTTGGGGAGACTAGGTTGTTGGATACTGATTTGGTCTGTGATGCTTTGGAGAAGCTGAAGTTTATTTAGGAGCATCTTCATACAACGCGGTCCAGGCAGAGGAGTTATGCTGACAGGAAAGCTTGTGATGTTGCATATATGGTGGGCGAGAAGGTTCTACTCAGAGTTTCACCCATGAAGGGTGTGATGAGATTCGGGAGGAAGGGCAAGTTGAGCCCTAGGTATTGGCCCTTTTGAGGTTCTTGAGAGAGTCGGAGAGGTGGCTTACATACTTGCTTTGCCATCTAGTCTATCGGGCGTTCACCCAGTGTTTCATGTCTTCATGCTCCTAAAGTAATATGGAGATTCGTCACGTGTATCGGACATCAGCACGATGTAGTTGAACGGGGATTTGGCTTATGATATGGAGCCGGTGGCCATTTTGGACCGGTAATTTTGAAAGTTGAGGTCAAAGAATATCACATCACTGAAGGTTCATTGGAGAGGGAATCCGGTCGAGGAGGCTACTTGGGAGACTTAGCAGGAGATGTGGAGCCGATATCTTCACCTTTTTTAGACTCCAGGTATGATTCTAGACTTGTTCGAGGACGAATGATTGTTTGGGGGGGGGGGAATGTAATGCTCTAGCCGGTCGTTTTGAGTATTTTAGCCTCACTTCCCCTATTTGATGCTTTACATATGTGCGTTTGTGGTTACGTGACTTTCCGTGGTAGTTGGATTAGTTTCGGGGTGGTTTTAGAGTGAATTGGAATACTTAGTCCCAAGGTTGGAAGCTTAAATTATAAGAGTTTACCGGAGTTTGACTTTTGTATAGACGACTCCGGAATAGTGTTTTGATGGTTCCAATTGCTTCGTATGGTGATTTTGGACTTAGGCGTATGTTCGGATTTGGATTTGGAGGTTCGTAGGTCAATTTGGTAAAAATTGGAAAGTTGAAGGTTTGGAAGGTTGATAGGTTTGATCGGGAGTTGACTTTGTTAATACCGGGTTCGGATTATGGTTCTAGGAGTTGGAATTGAGGTGTAATTCGTAGTTTTGATATTGTTTGGTGTGATCTGAAGCATGGAGTAGGTTCGTGTTATGTTTTGGAATTGGTTGGTATGGTTGGACGGGGTCCCGGGGGCCTCAGGAGCGTTTTGGATTGGTTTCGACTTGTTTTGGATTGTATTGCATTGTTGAAGTGTTGCTAAGTCTGATTCTTTCACACCTGCAGAGGACTGATAGCAAATTTGACACCGCAGATGCGGCCCTGAGGGTGCAGATGTGAAAGTGGACTGGAGGAGCTATGTCCGCAGATGTAGAAGTATTGACGTGGAAGCAAGACCGCACCAGCGATGAGAGACCGCAGAAGCGGATGTTTCCTTCCTAGGATTGATGATTTATTCGACTAGCTTAAGGGTGCCAAGGTGTTTTCCAAGATTTATGTGATATATGGTTATCATCAGATGAAGATTAGGGCATCTGATGTCCCTAAGACGGCTTTTAGGACTCGTTATGGTCATTACGAGTTCTTAGTGATGTCATTTTGCTTGACTAATGCCCTAGCAGCCTTCATGGATTTGATGAACCGAGTGTTCAAGCCTTATCTGGATTCCTTAATGATTGTCTTCATTGTTGATTTTCTGGTTTACTCTCGTAGTAGAGAGGAGCATGAGAAGCACCTACAGATTGTACTTCAGACTTCAAAGTATCGTCAGCTATATGCCATGTTTTCTAAGTGTTAGTTCTGGTTAGACTCAGTTGCCTTTTTGGACATGTTACATCTTCCGAGGGTATCATGGTGTATCAAAAGAAGATTAAGGAAGCTCAGAACTAGCTTAGAGCTACTTCAGCTACAAAAATCTGAAGCTTCTTGGGTTCGACGAGTTACTATTGCTGGTTCGTGAAGGGGTTTTCATCTATCTCGGATGGTCCGGCGAGTGTAAGGAGAGCTTTCAGAAGCTCAAGACTGCCTTGATTACAGCCCCAGTGTTGGTGTTTCCCGCGGGTTTGGGATCTTACACTGTATTATGATGCATCATGTATTGTAGTTGGCGTTGTATTAATACATGATAGTAGGGTGATTGCCTACGCGTCTCATCAGTTGAAGGTCCATGAAAATAATTACTCTATGCATGACTTGGAGTTAGCATCCATTGTTCACGCGCTCATGATTTGGAGGTACTATCTCTACGGCATTCCATGTGAGGTCTACACCGACCATCAGAGTCTCCAACATCTATTCAAGCTGAAGGATATTAATTTGAGGCAGCGAAGAAGGTAAGAGTTATTTAAAGGCTATGATATCACCATATTATATCATCAGGGGAAGGCCGATGTAGTGGTCGATGCCTTGAGTAGGAAAGTGGAGAGCATGGGCAGTTTGGCATTTTTACCGGCAGTGGAGAGGCCATTAGCCATAGATGTTCAGGCTTTGGCTAACTGATTAATGGGGTTAAATGCTTCGGATCCTAGCAGGGTTCTTGCTTGTGTTATGTCACAATCATTATGGTTGGAGCGCATCAAGGCTCCCTAGTTTGATTATCCCCACTTGTTTGTGTTGAAAGACATGGTGCAGCGGGGTGGTGCTAAGAAGGTGATTATTGGGTATGATGGTTTTATGCGGCTTCAGGGCCGGATTTGTGTTCCGAATATTGATGGGTTAGAGAGTTGATTCTTGAGGAGGCTCACAGTTCATGGTATTCCATTCACACTGGTGTCACAAAGATATATCGTGACTTGAAGCAGCACTATTGGTGGCAAAAGATGAAGAAAGATATTATTGGACATGTCTCTCAATGCTTGAATTGTCAACAAGTGAAGTATGAATACCAGAAACTGAGTGAGTTGACTCAGAGATTGGTGATAACGAAGTGGAAATGGGATGCATCACGATGGACTTTGTGGTAAGCTTACCACGGACCTTAAGGAAGTAAGATGTTGTTTGGGTCATTGTGGATCGGTTGACTAAGTTTGCACACTTCATTCCGGTGATGGCATCCTAGTTTTCAGAGCTGTTGGCTCAGATTTATATCCGGGAGATTATTCGCCTACACAGTATGCCCATTTCTATCATTTCAGACCGGGACATGCAATTCACTTTATACTTTTTGAGAGCTGTGTAGTGTGAGTTGGGCACGCCGGTTGAGCTGAGTACCATGTTTCATCCTTAGACGGACAGACAGTTTGAACGTACTATTCAGATTTTGGAAGACATGTTACAAGCATGCTCTATGGATTTCTGGGGCATGTGGGACCAGTTTCTACCTCTAACAGAGTTTGTCTACAACAACAACTATCAGTCGAGCATCTAGATGGCTTTGTATGAGGCCTTATATGGGAGATGATGTCATTCTCCAGTCGGTTGGTTTGAGCTCGGTGCAGCTAGATTGTTGGGCACAGACTTGGTTCGTGATGCTTTGAAAAAGGTGAAGGTGATTCAAGAGCGGCTACATACAGCGCAATGCATACAAAAGAGTTATACGTATTAGAAGATTTGAGAAGTGGCTTACATGGAAGGTAAGAATGTTCTTCGCCGAGTGTCGCCTATGAAGGGCGTGATGCGATTTGGGAAGAAAGGCAAGTTGAGCCTGGGGTTTATTGGCTCTTTTGAGATCTTGGCGAGAGTTGGGGAGGCTGCTAATAGGCCTGCATTGCCTTCTAGCCTAGTATGGGTACATCCGATATTTCATGTCTCCATGCTTCAAAAGTACCATGAAGATAGGTCGCATGTTTTGGACTTCAACACGGTGCAGCTTGATGAGAATTTGACCTATGAGTAAAAGCGAGTGGCTATTCTAGACAGGCAGGTTCAGAAATTGAGATCTAAACATATTCCTTGTGTGAAAGTATATCTTAGAGGTCAGCCAATTGAGGAGACTTCTTGGGAGTCCGAGTCCGAGATGAGGAGTAGATACCCACATCGGTTTGCCAGTCTAGGTACATTTCTATGTCCGTTCTAGGATGAACATTTCTTTTAGAGGTGGAGAATGTAACGACCCGATAGGTCGTTTTGAGTACTATCTTCCTTTTCTGTGTTCCAAGACTTTTTATAGCTCAATTTGGTGATTTATGACTTGCATGCGTAGTCCTTGTCGATATCCGAAAAGTCTATAAGTGCAATTTTAAAGAAAATATGATTTTTGACTTTAAAAATGACTAGAGTTGACCACGGTAAATATTTTTGGTAAACGATCTCGGATCGGTGTTTTGACGATTTCGGTAGGTTTATATAACGAATTTGGACTTGTAAGCATGTTTGGTTGAGGTCTCGGGGTGATCTAAAATCCGTTTCTACGCATTATGTGAAAAATTGGAAAAATAAGTTTTGAACATGAATATCTTGAGTTTTAATGACCGATTCTTCAATGTTGATGTTATTATGATACTTTGAGCTTGCAAGCGAGATTGTATGATGTTATTAAACTTATGTGGATGTATGGATTGCAGTCCAAAGGGCTAGGGTGAGTTTCGGATGCATTGCGGATGGTTTGGCTTAGCTGAGAATTTACTGTTGGTGTTAATCTGGAGGTCTCGCATTTGCGAGGACCTGTTCGTAATTGCAAGCACCGCATTTGCGATGCCAAGCTCGCATTTTCCATACTGGAGGGGGCTGGTTCAGCTTGGCTTTTGCGAATCTCCGTTCACATTTGCGAAGGTGGAGTTCTTCGCTTATGCGAGGGTTTTGTCGCATTTGCAACTGTGAGGGAATTAGGAGCAGCTTCGCATTTGTGAAGCATTGTTTGCATTTGCGGACTGCCCAGGGTTCGCATTTGCGATGAATTAATTGCTTTTGATATATTGAAGACTCAAAGTCTGGTTCGTAGTTGCGACAAGCTATTGGCTTTTGCAAGCATTGAAATTGCGAACAAGAGTTCGGAATTGCGATATCTGGAGCTAGGTAAAATATGAGAATTTTGGGACAGCTCATTTTACACCATTTTTTAACCCTAGACTCCATAGAGGAGTTTTCTGAAGAGCAATTTCTTCTCAATATCATAGGTTGTTCAATTTCAATTAGTTTTTCATGAATTTCATCATCAAATCTAAGAATTTCAAAGTAGAAATTGGAGATTTTGGGTAGAATTTAGGAATTTTGTAAAAATTGAGATTTAGACCTCAAAGTAAGGTCAGATTTTGAAACAAATCATATATCTGAGTTTAAACGTGAATGGGTAGTAGGGATTTGGTCTTAATTTTTGGTTTCGACCACGTGGGGCCGGGTTGACTTTGTGTTGAATTTTTCAATTATGTTAAAAATTAAACTTTTTTCATTCGAGGATAGTTTCTAAAGCTTGTTTTGACTTTTTTGAACAATATTTGACTAGTCGATTGATTTGGAGGCTTGTTCTAAAGGAAAAGTCGTGATGGATTGTTGATTGTGTTCCGAAAAGAGGCAAGTATCTAGGTTAATCTTGATTTGAGGGAAATAGGGTAATCGAGTCTTTTTGCTAGGTGATCTATGTCTTAGGGGCGGCGTATATGCAAGGTAACAGGTGTATATGTGTTGGCCATGGGATAAGCATGGGGGTAGAATTAACATTATCTATGCCATGTTATTTGTGTATTATGTCTTCCATGCTTAAATAGACTGTGTAATTATTTAATTTCTCGTATTTATGTTTTCTACTATGTTTATATTATCGAGATATTGGGTGTTGAGATCATGGAATTGTCGATTGGTTGTTGGCATTAAATGTTGAAAGATTCTCATATGACGAGTTGTGTTTAAATAATATGATTGATGGTCAATTTGATTCCCATCTTGCCTGGTAATGTGTTGTATGTGATTGCTTGGTGAGGAATAGTGAAATGCATGAAGGGTATTGTTGTGCTTGTGAAAAAGAGTGATTGTGCACGAAGGGTATTTCTGTGCCTCATTTATATATTAATATTATTGCTTGAGTGAACATGAGGATATGCACGAAGGGTGTTTCCATGCTTGTTATTATTTTCTAATGTGTGAATGAGAGTAAAAGCACGAAGGGTGATGCTATGTAATTTTTATTATTGTTTAATATGAGGATGAGAGTAAAAGCATGAAGGATGATGCCGTGTAATTATTTTTATATTATAATGTGAGGATGAGAGTAAAAGCACTAAGGGTGATGCCGTGCAATTTTGTTGATTTTATTGCTCTTTACTTTGATATTTTGGATATGGACTTGGCTTTGTGGTTTCGTTATTTACTTTTGAAAGAAGCTTACTTAGTAATACTTTACTCTATGTTTCCGTTTTATGCCCCTTTACTAGTGTACTTATTATCCCTTCCACTTGTCATTATCCTATTGTTATATTTGATACTCTATATGTTATTTTGTTACTTCTTGATATAATACTGCACAGGTTCATGCAGGTATCTTGTCTTAGCCTCGTCACTACCCCGTCGGGGTTACGCTTGACACTTACTGAGTATATTTGGTCGGTTGTACTCATACTACACTTCTACACTTCTTGTGCAGATCTAAATATCGGTACCAACGGAGTCCCGAAGGGTACTTAGCAAATATCGGACATGTGATTTGAGGTAGAGCTAAATTCCATTCGCATGCCTTGAGTCATCTTGACAGTGTTGTATTTCTTTTAAAACGGTGTATGTAGTAAACTTTAGAAGCTCATATACCTGTGACTCCACATCTTGGGATGGTTTGCGTTAGATATTGGATTTAGAATTATTATATTTATCTCCAAATTATTTTTACGCTATGTTATTATCCTGATTTTAGTCATTTATTGCAGTTCTTTCGTATTTTACTGTTGTGTGTTGGCTTGCCTAAAAAGCGGTGTTAGGCGCTATCATGACCCTGATTGGTTGGGATTTGGATTGTGACAATTTGAAGCCAAGGTGAAGTAGATACAAGCTGAACCTCACAAACCAAGATCTAGGACTCGGTTTAGGCCATAGATTACCTTCTTCAGTAGGCACACGTGATTTGGATGATTTGGATCAACAAAACCCAAAACCTGGGGCTGAGTCATATACATGTAATCTTGTAGATATCCATGTGTAGTGTCAGGGGCGGCTTTCCAGCCATGCCCCATGACCCCTTGGTTCCCCATGGCGTCCTAGCAAGCCTCCCAATGCCTAGCGCCATGGACGGCCCCGTGATCTTGGCTGTGCCAAGTGACAAGCGCGCATGTGCCCCTATCGTCCCACCAATAGTCCTCGCCAGTGCCCAGCCGCAGGCAGATGCCAACAGTGTCGCGGGCGCAGACCGGAATGCCAAAGACAAGGCTGCTGACAACGGACCTATTTCTACCTTGCAGAAAATTAAGTCCTTTTCATTGTAAATATAGAGTAGTTTTATTTCATGTACTTCTATTATGTTCCTCTAGCTTAGTTAGGCCAATTCCGGTAACTTGGGTTTATTATTTTTAAGCATTATTAAGGGGGATCAAGCAATTAAACTTTCTAGCAAGCAAGCAATTCTCTGTACTGGTGTCTCTCCCCCTCGACACCGTGTTGCGTTTCTGTAATAGCTTTCATTAATGGAATCAAGCTTTCTTTCATTCTCAATTCTCTTTTTTGTTCTCTCAATTACTCTTGACATTGGTTTTCCCGAATGGCACTGACAATCTAGTCTAGCATACGGTGGGAACCTCAGTTGGTAGACAGTAACTACACAGACATCGGTTGCTTAGCCTTACGTCGCCCTTCCAAGGAATCTCAGGAAGACACCCCGTAACAAAATCATGGTGAAAAACAAGTACCCTATTCCGCTAATGGCAGACTTGTTCGATACGCTAGGTGGTGCGACGGTGTTCACCGAAATAGACCTGAAGACAGGTTATTTCCAAGTTCGGATTGCGGAGGGTGATGAACACAAGATGACCTGTGTGACCAGATATGGGTCGTACGACTTCCTGGTTATGCCATTCGGCTTGACTAACGCTCCAGCCACATTTTGTAGCCTGATGAACCAAGTCTTCCGAGAATACATTGACGCATTCGTGGTAGTCTACTTGGATGACATTGTGGAATATAGCCAAATATTGGAAGAACACCTGGAGCACTTGCAGAAGGTCCTAGGCCGATTGCGGGAGCACGAATTATATGCAAAGCTATCCAAGTGCTCCTTTGCTCAAAAACAGATTGACTTCCTCGAACATGTCAACGAGGAAGGGCGGATCAAGATGGACCAACAGAAGATTTAGGCTATTACAAATTGGCCATCGCCTAAGGATATCCCCGCCTTGAGGACGTTCCTTGGCCTATGCAACTTCTATCGGCGATTTGTGAACAATTACTCCCTCATCGCAGTGCCATTGACAGAACTCCAAAAGAAGGACACACCTTGGGATTGGGGACCCGAGCGAGCGGAGGCCTTTAACTCATTGAAAGCGCCTATGTCTAGTAGCCCCGTCTTGGCACTCCGTGATTTGGCCAAGCCATTCGAGGTACAAACGGATGCCTCCGACTATGCCCTTGGAGGGGTATTGCTACCAGAAGGGCATCCGGTAGCATACGAGAGTCGGAAGCTGAAGGATGCAGAGCGGCGTTATGCTGCCCATGAAAAAGAATTATTAGTTGTCGTCCATTGCTTACGCCTTTGGAGGCACTATCTGCTAGGAACCCCGTTCGTGGTCAAGACAGACAACACGGCACTTAGCCATTTCATGACCCAGCCAAAGTTGAATGGCTACCAGGCCCGGTGGCAGGAACTCTTAGCAGAATTTCACTTCAACCTGGAGTACCAAAGTGGTAAGACTAACCAGGTTGCTGATGCGCTCAGTCGGAGGGCTGACTTAGCATCGGTGTGCCTACTCGCCACCCTAAGGGGGAGCGAAGTAGCCACCACAATAAAAGACTAGATACATGATCTAATCATCAAGGATCATACTGCATAGTATTTGGTTGATCTGGTAGGACAGAGCAAGACTCGCCAGTTCTACTTAGAAGATGGGTTCCTGAAAGTGAAAGGGAACCGACTTTATGTTCCTAAAGGAGGAGATTTGCGAAGGACTCTTGTGATAGAATGCCATGATACATTGCGGGCCGGCCATCCCGATGAAGAACGCATTATGGCATTACTTCGCAGCACATATTATTGGCCTCAAATGGCTGATGATGTCGCTCAGTATGCGAAGACTTGTCTAGTATGCCAGAAGAACAAGTCGAACCGCTTGACACAAGTGGGACTCTTGAAACCACTACATGTCCCAAAGAGACCTTGGGAAAGCATTTCTCTGGATTTCATCACTGGGTTGCCCAAGGTCGAACATCACACAACTATCTTGGTTGTGGTGGATCGATTTTTCAAGTATGCTACCTTTATAGCAGCCCCACAATATATATCAGCAGAAGATACAACTCGACTCTTCTTTTCTCATGTCGTCAAATATTGGGCCTGCCTAAAGACATCGTTAGTGATCGCGACTAACAAATTTTTGGACCCAACTCTTTAAGTGCCTCGGGTAAAAATTGAGTCACAGCTCAAGTTTTCATCCGCAATCTGATGGCTAGATGGAGCGGTTCAATGGTATGCGGGAGGAATATCTGTGCCACTTTATAACCGGATCGCAGAAGGACTGGGTGAAGCTTCTGGATGCTGCTCAACTGTGTTTCAATTCACAAAAGAGCTCTAGTACAAATAAAAACGCTTTTGAAATTGTTACCGAACAACAACAGCTACTCCCACACACCGTGAATGTACCAAATATGTCAAAATCACCTCGAGTTGCTAGCTTCTCAAAAGAATGGAAGCGAAATTTGGAGATAGTGCGGAGCTATATTGCCAAAGAGTAGTTTTATTTCATGTACTTCCATTATGTTCCTCTAGCTTAGTTAGGCCAAGTCCTGTAACTTGGGTTTATTGTTTTTAAGCATTATTAAGGAGGATCAAACAATCAAACGTTCTAGCAAGCAAGCAATTTTTTGTACTAGTGTCTCTCCCCCCGACACCGTGTTGCTTTTCTGTAATAACTTTCATTAATGGAATCAAGTTTTCTTTCATTTTCAATTCTCTTTTCTGTTCTCTCAATTGCTCTTGACATTGGTTTTCTCGTACGGCACTGACAATCTAGTCTAGCGTACGTAGGGGATCTCAGTTGGCGGACAGTAACTACACGAACATTGGTTGTTTAGCCTTACGTCGTCTTTCCAAGGAATCTCATGAACGCGTCGCGTAACAGTAGGAATGCATGTTTTTCTAAAAGACCAAAGCAGGCATCAACTGATAAAATTACCCTTATATTTTTAACTTCACCTGCCTAGATGCATAAGCTTCGGACAGTCCCAGAAACAAGCTCAATATGACAACTCTTTCCCTGCCTTCCATTTTCAAAACAAAACTAATTCTGATACAGCTTGTAATTTGACCAGACCAAGTCTTGAGAATTGTGCACAATATACTTTTTCCTAGTGGGACACCCACAACATGCAGCTTCAGCAACGAGCCGGTCCTTCCTTCGCGTCTCTTGATTTGGTCAAACAATTGCATGCACCAGTAATTAAAAGCGAGCCGGTCCTTCCTTCGCGTCACTTGATTTGGTCAAACAATTGCATGCACCAGTAATTAAAAGTTGTCATACTTAAACGATAAAGAAGAGAATAGTATTCCTTCCGTTACAATTTAAATATGGTAATTTGAAGCGGTACGGAGATCAATAACAACAACCCAGTATAATCTCACTAATGGGGTATAGGGAGGGTAGTGTGTACGCAGACCTTACCTCTACCATGAGGTAGAGAGGCTGTTTCCAATAGATTCTCGGCATCCTTCCCTCCAAGAATTCCCCACCTTGCTCCTGGGGTGACTCGAACTCACAACCTCTTGGTTGAAAGTGGAGGTTGCTTACCATCAGAGCAACCCCTCTCGGTATGGAGATCAAGAAAAAAAAAATTGAAATTTGTGATCTTAAAAGCTTAAGGGATAAAAGTTTTATGGGGCCATGACATTTGTGTGGTTATAAAAGCTTTTCATCAAGGTAAAATGAGTAAAATGAAGAGTTTAAAGTAGAATTATTTTCAAATTTAGAAATGTGTCATTTATTTTATAATAGACTAAAAAGGAAAGTAACTCATTTAATTTGAAACGAAGAGGTATTAGAATTTTGGAAAAAAAGATAATCATTAAAACAGGTGTACGACTGAATAAGAAAATTATTTGCACCACAATTTACTAAACCACGTTAATTTGAATAGAATCTATTTTCTCCAGTCTTTGCCTTGTTTTCTCGTTTTTACTTGTTATTAACGAGCATTGCTACTTTACACTGACTTGCTTCTAGTGATGGTTTTATTGTCTTCCCAATAGGTTGCTCAAAACAGGAATTTATCACAGGACCTCAACATACATAATTTAAGACTTCGGAAATGAAGAATGCTTTCGAATCTTCAACTTTTCTTTCAAACATACCTCACAAGAGAAAGTTTATGCTCCAATTTCTTGCGCCCCAAAACAAGTTGCCTCTTTCTTTCAGATCATAAGCAGTACATTCTTTCTGTTGACGCTAGAAGAAATAGAAGATATCGTATAGTAGTGGTATCTCTTCTGCAAGAGTACAGACAATGAGATAAACCGCCTCCTTTCAAAAACTCTCCTGTAGAAAACCTTTGATCGTACGAATTCTTCATCTTCTGTGCACAAGTTAAAACTGTTCTCGAATTTCAGGTGATAAAGGAGCATCTGTGAGCGAATAATTACATGTGCTTTTGATGGGAAATATGTGGAGATTAAAATGGAATCTTATTTTATGGATTGTCGGTGTGAAGAAGCTATTTAGACCTACACAGTTTGCAGCTTCAAGGGCACCTCCTGTTGTCACTTACAACCTCATTCTTATTTAAAAACAAAAGCAAAATCTATAAAAGTTTAGCCTTAGCAAAGATCAGTGTAAGTACTGACTAACAAAATTTTCAAAGAGTAAAGTCCTATATTAGGATTAAATTTGCATTTCTCTAACAGACCATTTGCCTCTATTTCCATAAAGTACATGTATTGCTGATGCTATAAGAAGCATTTCAAACTTCCAATTGAATAAAAATAGAGTTAAAAATTGTATAAATATGCTTCAACTCTGAATGCAATACTGGCATACCATGTGCAGCTAAGAATAACTCAACAATTTGAAGGTCCGCTGCAGAGAGTGAATATCACTATCTTAAAGCTCAATTTGATGAGATTAATAGAAACGTGTTCCGCCAATGATTTCTTTAACTCTTGATTGTTAAGTTCCAGAGTCCAGACTAACCATGGATGCTCTAAACTTCATACGCACCAGCACAGGTCATAGATCAAGAAACAACTGGTGTTCAGGAATCCCAAATCAAATTAGATGCATGGTAATAAGAGGGATATGGAAATTGTCACAACCCAAAACCCACTAGTCGTAATGGCACCTAACCCCAACCCGCTAGATAAACCAACAGTCACATAATAATAATGAAATTGAATAAACATGGTTTAATAACTCATCAGCGGAAAAATATCATGAAGTAATTGAGAATATAACCATAATACTACTACGACCATCCCAAAATATGGTATCAACGAGTTCACGAGCACTACTAAATAACAAGATACAAGCAAAATCCTCTAATACAACTGTCTGATTAATAGAACAGTAAAGATAGAAATAACTGAAAAAGAACTTCAAAGACTGCGGACGACATAGCAGCTATCTCGTAGTCTCCCAAAACGTTGGCAACAACTCAAGTCTGAAAATCACCTCGACCGGATGTACTTGGATCTGCACACGAAATGCAGAGTGTAGTATGAGTACAATCGGCCCCATGTACTCAATAAGTAACAACACTAACTTTGGGCTGAAAGCAGTGACTAACTCAGAAACAAAGGTCAGATGCCAATATCAATAACCAGTAACAGTTTAGAATATAAAAGGGAAGAAATAGAAACAGGTAGCTCAGGGATATTACGATCAACTTGTTCACATTATGGGAATTTAGGCATGCTTTCAAGTATAATAGTTTAAACCAAACAAAGATAAAGCATTTTATTTATCAGTTAGCATGAGGAGAGTACATCACTATGCCTACATGTCAAATAAATAATATTAGAGGGGATCCACAAAATATTTACTCTTAGCACTGTACGGGTGCCTGGCATATCTGTCCATCATCAAGCACGCATATAAAACATTGTGCCTGCGTCCACTGCTGGCATGCCAAACTCCGGAAAGGCGCATCATGCCCAAGCGCTAATCATGATCATTTAGGCAAATAGTGAGGCTCGGTTCATGCGTCACCGCAAAACCATAACACTTAGCCTAATATGGGCCTACATATGCGTCACCTCAAAATCAATACTAAACTGGCTCTATGGCCCAAACTCAATCATTTATCGTTCATGTCTCAAATAAACACATCTCAAAATACTTAGTTTAACAGTGTTACACATAAGAGGCATCAACAACATGTGAGAAACCAAATAAGAAGTACTGAGACAGAGATATCATACACGGATACAACATCATGAGTAAGAACATGTGTGAAAATATGACATATAGCTCTAAAACAGCAAGAATAGCCCTATCAAGTCTCAAATAAATAACATCTAGCCTAGACATAATGTTTAACAGGAATCACAGTTCAAATGATCAAACAAGTAGGAAAATGCGGGGGTAACAAGATATGATACCAAAACAAGCTCGGTAATAGCCTGAAGGCCTCCCCAAACCATGAACATACCGGCGCATGTACACACGCCTGTCACCTAGCGCATACGTCACCCCGATATCTTTCATATAACATAGTTCTCAGGGTTAAATATGCTCAAATCCAAGTTTAGATATGTTACTTACCTCAAAGCGCGCAACTCAACACTCCAACAAGCCCTTGCCTCGTGAACCGGCCTCCGAAAGACTCAAATCTAGTCACAAACAACTTAATACCAACAATAATAGCTATAAGAAACAATTCCAAAAAATAAAACTAAGGTCTTGAGTCAAATAAGCAAAGTCAACCCCAAGCTCGCACCCTAGAACTCGAAAATATTTGTAAAATTTGAAAACCCATTCAATTACGAGTCCAACCTTACTCATTTCATCCAATTTCATCCTCAAATCGACCCCCAAACCACCAAATCTCGCTCTCCAATATCATAGTCGAAAATTCCCAAATATCACCTCACATTCACATAAACTAGGTGTAATAATCAATGGGTAATCAATATATATCATTAAAAGCGATTAAACTTCACTTACCTCTTCAATTATGGTAAAAAGCCCTCCGAAATTCGAGCTTAGCCGAGTTCCAAAATCTAAAATGAGAACAAAAGAACCAAACCCTCGTTTATAAAGTCTACCCAGCGATTTCGCACATGCGGCTCACTTAACCGCATCTGCGATCCAAAAGTCGCATCCGCGATCCAACAAAGCCTCCAGCCTTTTCGCTTTTGCGGACAAAGTTTCTCTTCTACGGGTCCGCTTCTGCGGACACCCTCCGCATCTGCAGCCTCTGAAGCCCTCAGCCTCTTCTGCATTTGCGGACAACCTTTCGCATCTGCACTTCAAAAATACGGCTCCACGTCCGCATCTGCGACCATAGCCTTGCCTAGCTAACCCCACTTCTGCGATACATCAGTCGTTTTTACAGCTTTGCACCTGTGGCCATAATCTTGCAGGTGCAATCACATCAGCACCTGAAGCTTCAGCATTTCCCTTAAGTCCAATTATGATCCGCTAACTATCCGGAACACTCCCGAGGCCCCTAGGACCCCATAAAAGCATGCCAACAAATCCTAAAACACGATACGAACTTACTCGAAGCCTCAAATCACATCAAACAACATCAAAATCATGAATCGCGCCTCAATTCAAGCCTAATGAACTAATGAACTTCCAACTTTTAAAACCAATGCCGAACCATATCAAAGCAACTCCAGATGACCTCAAATTTTGCACACCAGTCCCAAATGATACAACAGACCTATTTTAATTTCGGGAACGAAAATCTGAACCCGATATCAATAAAGTCAACTCTCAGTCAAACCTCTCAACCTTCCAAACTTTCAACTTTCCAACTTTCGCTAAAAAGCCTCAAACCAGCCTACGGACCTCCAAATCAATATACCGAAGCTATCATAATCATCAAAACTCCATTCCGGAGTCATCTAAATAAAAGTCAAAGTTCGGTCAACTCTTTCAACTTAAGCCTTCATCCTTGGGACTAAGTGTCCCAGTTTACTCTGAGTCATTCCCGAAACCAATCCAACCACCCTGGTAAGTCACATAGCCACAAATGAACATAGAATAAGCGATGATTAGGGGATCAGGGCTACAATATACAAAACGACCGGCCAGGTCATTACATTCTCCCTCTCTTAAATAAACGTTCATCCTCGAACGGGTCTAGAATTAACCTAGAGTCTCAAATAGGTGTGGATATCTGCTCCATATGTCCTTCTAGGTCTCCCATGTATCCTCCTCGGTCGGCTAACCTCTCTAGCGAACTTTCACTGATGCTATATTCTTTAACCTCAACTTTTGAACCTGCCGGTCCTAAATAGCTACCGGCTCCACATGTTAAGTCAAATCCCTATCCAGCTGAACCATACTGAAGTCCAAAACATATGATAAATCACCATAATACTTCCGGAACATAGAAACATGAAACACTCTATGAACACCCGAAGTACTAGGTGGTAAGGCAAGTATGTAGGCCACCTCTCCAATCCTCTCAAGTACCTCAAAAGGACCAATATATCGAGGGATGAACTTTCCTTTCTTCCCAAACCTCATCACACCCTTCATGGGTGAAACTCTGAGCAACACCTTCTCACCCATCATGTATGCAACATCGTGAACCTTCCTATTGGCATAACTCTTCTGCATGGACTGGCGTTGCACGAAGCCGTTCCTGGGTCATCTTAACTTTCTCCATAGTATCACAGACAAAATTAGTGCCCAACAACCTAGCCTCCCCAGGCTCAAACCAACCAACCGGAGAACGATATCTCCTCCTATACAAGGCCACATAAGGAGCCATCTGGATACTCGACTGAAAGTTGTTGTTGTAGACAAACTATGCTAATGGAAGAAACTGATCCCATGAACTCCCGAAGTCCATAACACAAGCACATAACATGTCCTCCAAAATCTGAATGGTGCGCACGGACTGTCCGTCCGTCTGAGGATGGAATGTTGTACTCAACGCAACCCATGTACCCAACTCTTGTTGCACTACTCTCCAAAACTACAATGTGAATTGTGTGCCTCAGTCATAAATAATTGCAATGGGCATGCCATGCAATCGGATAATATCCCGGATGTAGATCTGAGCCAACTTCTCTGAAGAATAAGAAGTCATCACCGGAATGAAGTGTGCGGACTTAGTCAACCGGTCCATAATAACCCAGACTGCGTCAAACTTCTTCAAGATCCATGGGAGCCCGACAATGAAATCCATGGTAATATGCTCCCACTTCCACTCCGGTTTCTCTAATCTCTAAATCAACCCTCCCGGTTTCTGATGCTCATACTTCACATGTTGACAATTCAGACACCGAGAGACATAAGCAACGATATCTTTCTTCATTCTCCGCTAATAATAATGTTGTTTCAAGTTACGGTACATCTTTGTGACACCTAGGAGAATAGAATAGCGTGAGTTGTGAGCCTCCTCAAGGATCCAATCTCTCAACCCATCAACATTTGTAACACAAATCCGGCCTTTAAGCCGCATAACACCATCATCACCGATCACAACCTGCTTAGCACCACCCCGCTGAACCATGTCCTTCAACACCATTAAGTGAGGGTCATCAAACTGGCAAGCCTTGTTATGCTCCAACAACGATGAATGAGCCACAATGCAAGCAAGAACCCGACTAGGCTCTGAAACATCCAATTTCACAAACTGATTGGCCAAAGCCCGAACATCCATGGCTAGTGGCCTCTCTGCTACCGGTAAATATGCCAAATTGCCCATACTCTTAGCCTTCCTACTCAATGCATCAGACACTATATTGGCCTTCCCTGGATAGTATAATATAGTGATATCATAGTCTTGCATCAACTCTAACCATCTCTGATGCCGCAAATTAAGATCCTTCTGTTTGAACAGATGCTGGAGACTCCGATGATTGGTATAGACCTCACATTAAACACCGTACAGATAATGCCTCCAAATCTTCAATGTGTGAACAATAGCTACTAACTCTAAGTCATGCACATGGTAATTCTTCTCATGAACCTTCAACTGCCGAGACGTGTAGTCAATCACCCTACCGTCCTACATCAACACTGCGCCAAGCCCAATATATGATGCATCACAATACATAGTGTAAGATCCGGAACCCGTAGGCAACATCAATATTGGGGTTGTAGTCACTGCAGTCTTGAGATTCTGAAAGCTCTCCTCACTCTCCTCAGACCATCTGAAAGGAGCCTCTTTCTAGGTCAATCTGGTAAAAGGTGCAGCAATGGATGAAAATCCCTCCACGAAACGACGATATTAACCAGCCAAAAATAAAACTCTGAATCTCAGTAGCTGAAGACGGCCTGAGCCAACTCTGAACTACCTCAATCTTTAGAGAATCTACCTTAATCCCCTCACTATATACCACGTGGCCCAAGACCGCCACCGAATCAAGCCAAAACTCACACTTGGATAATTTAGCATATAGCTTCTTCTCCCTCAAAGTCTGGAGTACGATCCTCAGATGTCGCTCATGATCTTCCTGGCTGCGCTAGTACACCAAAATGTCATTAATGAATACTATGACGAAAGAATCAAGATATGGCTGGAATACACTATTCATCAAGTGCATAAAGGCTGCTGGAGCATTGGTCACCCAAAAGACATCACAAGAAACACGTAGTGACCATAACGGGTCCTGAATGCCATCTTCAGATTATCATAATCCTAAATCTTCAGCCAATGATACCCAGACCTCAAATCAATCTTAGAGAACACTCTAGCACCCTGAAGCTGATCAAATAAGTCATCAATGCATGGTAGTAGATACTTGTTCTTAATTGTAACTTTGTTCAACTTCATGTAATCAATACACATCCTTATAGTACCATCATTCTTTTTCACAAATATAACCGAGCACCCCAAAGAACCACGCTAGGCCTGATGAAACCCTTATCAAGTAACTCCTGAAGATGTTCCTTTAATTCTTTTAACTCTGTTGGTGCCATACGATATGGAGGAATAGAGATGGGCTGAGTGTCCGGCTCCAAGTCAATACCAAAATCAATGTTCTTGTCGGGTAGCATGTCTGGCAGGTTTGTAGTAAACACATCTGGGAAGTCTCTCACTACCGGAACTGACTCCACCGTAGGAGTATCAGCACTAACATCCCTCCGGAAGGCCAAATATGCCAAACATCCCTTCTCAACAATCCGTTGAGCATTCAAATGAGAAATCGCTCTACTAGGAACATAATCCAAGGAGCCTCTCCACTCCAACCTTGGTACCACCGGCAACACCAACGTTATAGTCTTAGCGTGTCCAGAATAGCGTGACACGACGACAGCCAATCCATGCCAAATATCACGTCAAAATCAACCATTCTGAGTAGTAAATAATCAACCCTCATCTCACAACCCTCAATAGTCACCACGCACGACCGATATACACGGTCCACAATAATAGAATCACCCACTGGCGTAGATACATGAACATACGTAACTAAAGAATCACGAGGCATATCCAAATAACGAGCAAAGTATGATGACACATATGGATAAGTATAACCTGGATCAAATAATAATGAAGCATCTGTATGGCACACTGAAACAATACTTGTGATCATAACATCGGAAGCAACTACCTCTCGTCTAGTAGGAAAAACATAGCATCAAGCCTGACCACCACATGTCTGACCTCCCCCTCTGGGGCGACCTCGACCCGTGCAACCTCCACCCCAAGGTGGATGAGCGTGTGGTGTAGCATCTGGTATAGGGGTCATAGACTGGCCTCCCTGCTGCACAAGACCTCTATAATGACGGGGACAATACTTCCTTATATGCCCCAAATCTCCACAATTGTAACAACCTCGAGCTAGAAATGATGGTGGGGCCTGCATCGGACCCCGAGAACTAGAATAGCCATTGGAAGAACCCGGTACTAAGGAACTCTGAACTGATGGAGCACGGTACGAGCTATGATCTAGAAGCGCACTGAAAGATAATTGAACTGGATGAGTACTATATGAACCATGGCTAGCTGATGCACCATAATGAATCAGACGATCCATCTGACAGGCCTATAAAGACGACCTCTGTTGTGATGTGACTGACCTCCAGATGAGGTACCACTAAAGCCACCGGAAACACGGGGCTTCTTTCCCTCCCGCTCCTCGTGCTCAAGCCTACAAACTGACTCCAAGCGCCTGACAATCTTGACTACCTGGTCAAACCAAGCATCTGTCTCGGCCTTTCGAGCTAGACTGTAACGTAAACCATAGTTGAGGCCATCAATGAACCTCTGATGCTTTCTCTCTCGGTGGGAACCAACCATATAGCATGACGGGCCAAATCCACGAATCTCATCTCATACTAAGTCACGGTCATATCCTACGGGCGTAGATGCTCAAAATCTCTACGCAATTCCTCTTTGCAAGTCTGTGGAACAAACTTCTCTAGGCAGAACTCATGCTATGTAAGTGGCACTGTGCCAATTGGCATGCTCAACTCATAGGCCTTCCACCATCTATAGGCTTCCCAGTCAGCTGAAAAGTGGTAAATGCAACTCCACTAGTATCTAAAATACCCGATGTGTAAAGAATCCGCTGACACTAGTCTAGAAAATCATGAGCATCCTTTGACTCCTCCCCGTTGAACTTTGGGGGCTTAAGCCTCCCGAAACGCTCTAATCTCTTCTGCGTCTCATCACTCATGGGTCTACTAAAAAATAAATGGACACGGTCGCATGCAATATAATTTATCCAATTATGAGTCGGGGTCAAATTCCACATAGAACAATATGTAGGCGATTAGGCGTGTAAGAGAATTATTACTTATTATACTAAGCCAAACACTTAGAAAGATTTTAAGAAAATATTTATAACTAATTACGAAAATGTAAACTAACCTAGAAAGCAAGTAAAATGATCAATGGCTACAAGCATTTATGCATTGGGAATTACACTCAAGTAATGATCCAATGTATTTCACGAATTTACAAATATGAGCAAGTTTATGTTAATTAGCCTCGAGTAATAATTCTATATTAGCTTCTTCCGAAGACTAAAAAGACTTCCTAATTGAATTATCCCTAAAATAATTAAGAGATTAAGTACACCCGAATATGGCAACAAGTAGTTCAATCCAATCCCTAGGTAGAATCTATAAAGTGACGGTTAACGCCTCAAGTTCTTATTAATTAATCTTTCCCAACCCCAAATTATATTTTCCAAAATTAATTCGAAGTGAATGGGCGAGTCCTAGGGTTAGCTAATCCCTTTGGAAATATTAAAGAACAAGAATAATTAAAGAAACAATAACTCACTTCATAATAAATAAAAATCGTTAAATACATAAGCACAACAAGATATTTAATCTACACTTTAAATATGAATATTCCCATAAACAAGATTCATGTGTTGAAAAAAATATTACACACTTAGTTATTCAATACAAAGCAAGGAAATGAAGAAATGAACATAAATGGGTAAGAAATTCTCAACCAAACGCTTCAAATCTTTAAGTCCCAAGTGTGTGTGCAAGAACCCCAGCTCTAATACTTGTGTTCTCTAGTCAAGAGACTGAAAATAAGCCAAAAGATATTTTACAAATAAGCTAGGTCGTGTATTAAAGGGTTTGGGATGAAGAAAATGTGATATGACATAAGTGCCCAGAACTGAAGCACGACATTCGCAATTGCGAATATAAGTTCGCAATTGCGAACCTTGACATCATTGTTGAACATCGCATTTGCGATCTGTATGTTCGCAATTGTGAACTAAGCCCCGTGCACTTGGTTTCACATTTGCGATGAAGGGCTTCGCATTTGCAAAGGTTGACTGTCTGGTTTGACTTCGCGTTTGCGACCCTCATTCCGCATTTGCGAACATTTACTTCGCATTTGCCAAGTTGATGTCGCAATTGCAACATCTGAGGCTATTTTCTAGATTACTTATTTTCAACTTCTTTTTGACTTATTTTCACTTGGTTTCTTCATGATCACTTCTAAATCACATACTAACTGTAAAATAGAATTAAACAACATTAAACACACGATTTTATCAATCAAACATAGCAAAAATCTAATCTTAAAGATGACATAAGTTGGTAAAATACTAACTTATCAAACCCCCAAACTTAAACTATTGCTTGTCCTCAAGCAATGAAAGCGACAAAATCTCCTTCCAAGTATTTAACTCAATAGTGCATCAATATCATGCCAAGTCAAAAAGGTCTACTGTAGGAACAAACACATGACTTCGATTGATACCAACAATTAATCCAAAGCATATGAAACACAAAAAACTTCTCATCCATTTCATTACAATTCAAGTGCTCAAACACTATGTTAATCAAAGTAGCAATCAAGTCATAACACTAAAGCTTCAAAATTTGCCTCTTTATCACAATTAACTTCCCTTGTTCATTCCTCCCAATTGAAAATGGGATTAAATTCGCAACTCAAATCTCATGTGCCCTCACACTTAAGAGAGAATCCCACACTCGTCAATTACAATTCAAAACATAAATGGGATATCAAATGAAAAGAATTAACTCTCTCACACACAAAGATGTTCAAATGCACACAAGTAGTACCATAGGCTTGCCCTTCATGTATTTCTCAACTAATGTAGACAAACATGGTTCAAAATCAATTAGGACTTAAAGGGTTGTAGTTTAGGCTTTTCGGTTAAGGTAGGGCACAATTTTGGTTAGAGTGACTCAAAACCTCCCTAAGCACTACAAATTTTCAACAATCAAAGTACACTTCCTTCAAGAACTTTTCCACCCTTTCTTCATTTTTCATTCCATCACCTAGTCTTCCATTTATTCAAAATTCCTTATTTTTCCTTCCCTTTTCTCAATTTTCTTTTTTTCAAAAATAAAGGAAGGTTCCACTATTTTGTTTTTATTACCTTTCACCTTTTAGGCAACTTCCACATCATAACTTTTCCAACCTTCACCCCAAACTTAGTATTTTAGCCTATGTTTACATTTTCAAAGTACTTAGGGAGGTAGGATGTCAAAAGTTAGATCACTAAATAACGAAGGGTTAAAGCTTGTAACATGGTTGTCAAAGAAAAGGTTTAAAGGCTCAAAAAGGGGTTGACTATGGAAAATATGCCAGGGTAGGAAATATAAGGCATAATAACGGTCCAAGGAAGGCCTAACATCAATTTTCAAACCAATTTAGTCTAGGATTTTGTCTTGATGCACATTTCGGGCAAGTTCTAGACTACAAATGATGCAAAAGAACTCACAATAAATCTCACCACACATGGCACATGAAAACTCGAGTGGAATACAAATCCAAAATCCAATTGAAACCAATGAACTCAACGAAGTCACATATAGCCTAAGAGACTATTTAGTGAACCAAAGAGCCAAAAATTGAGTTTAAAAGTCATGACAATGATTTTTACTTCAATCGTTTTTCTTTTTCAATGATCAAGAATTCATATGCAGAGGTTTAAATTATGTTGGTACCAAGCAAACCACAAATTGGTTAATGGGTACGTACCCCAACTCAAACCACTTATTCTTCCTAAATTAACAAAAACTATATCTAAACAACAAGACTAATTCCCTTAAGAAAGGCACCTAGCTATCCATCATCGGGAAAAGTCGACATAAAAATTTACCAAATATTACCCGGTTCAAAAAGAAAATTGGCATCCTCGGAAAAAGAACCATGGTACAAAGAAAACCAAGGATATTGCCACCAAAATAAAACATACTATTTATAAAATAAAATCAAGAACCTAATAAACATCAAGTCAATAAAACATACTATATAAAAAAAAATTTAAGAAACTAGTAAACATACTAATATAACACATCTCATGAAATTTTTTAAGAAACTAGTAAATATATTAATATAACACATCACATAAAAATAAAATATCAATCTACCATATCAGCGGTTATACAAGAAGCCACCCCCAACTAGAAATGTTGCAATGTCCTCAATGCAACTAAACAAAAGAGAGTAAAATGGTGGAAAGTGCTCCCTGAATACTGCATTAAGTACTCTCCTCATTGGCGGACTCAGTCGCATCCTCCTCCTCTTCCTCTTCCTCGGACCAATAAATTGGAGCATCAGCTTTCGGCTTAGTCAATGGCACTGGCTCTTGAGGCTTTAGAACTTTCCATAGCCCCTTCACATCCTTCCACATGCGGGAGAAGAATTTATCTCTCTTCTTCTCCCTTTTCTTCATCCTGGTGTGTGCATTTGCCAGCTTGGCATGAGAAGTACTCAAAGTACCGCACGTCGTGGCCAAATCAGTGTATGCTTTCTTCAGCTTCTTAAGGTGATCCCCCTACTTCTTCTGATCATCAAGATACTTTTGAAATTCTTTCTTTGAAATGCATACAGAGGGTCCCTCAGATGTTTCCCCAGGTCCTTGTGGAAGGCCAGCTACTAGGTCGTGAATCAGCTGCATTTCCTCGAAAAGCATAGCAAATGGTCCTCCTGCAGAAGATGATGGCTGGATACCCTGGTCGATCTGAGAAGAAGATCCCAACTTTCTCTTTTTTCTTTTCACGGCGCCGCCCTCTCCTTCTTCCTTCAATGGAGCAATAGGCTTTACTAGTTCAACCCAGTTGTCTTCCAGATCCTCCTCAACCCCAGCAATTTGGCACAGCTCAGTGATGAGACATTGGAAGATCAGTGATTGACCCTCATGAATTCGATACTCCCTCAGTTCATTGATGAAAATCTCATCAACACTGAGCCGGATACCATCAAGAATGGAGGCGATCATTTGAGCTCTCGTTACTGGTACATTCCATATATTCCCCGCAGGGGAGATGAGACTGCATATGATGGCCAGCCATATCTTTGCCTCGACAGTGAATTCTTTGGATGTGATCCCTCTCTTTTCGACTGCCCATGGAACATCCACACATGGGCACAATTTGGAGACCAATCACACGCTGGAGGCACAATCTTTCTCACGGAATGGTGCCATGTCATGGTCTTGTAGGTGATAAATTTGATTCACAGATTCAGCTCCGAAATTCACCAATTTTCCACGAATCTTCATGAATGGCTCTCTTAACTTGATGGCTGGAAGGTTAGAATAGAATTCTCTCAGCCATTGCTTATTTGCTCTGCAAGGTTGAGGGGCAAAACAGGTCCATCCCATGTCTACAAGCCTCTGATGGAACTCAGGAAGACGTTCTGGGACCTTTTCCAGCAATATACCACTTTCCAGGAGAAACTTCTTCGTAATCAACTCGGCATAGTACCGTTCCTGGCATTCCAATGATAAGTACCGGTGTTGGTCATAGTTCTCTGCTACTTCCAAAGGGTTGTCATGCGCGAATTCATTGGAGTTAGAGCTCATTTTCAGCTTATGGTACCTGTGAACACAGTATTGGAGTGAAAATATGGTATGGCTATGAACTATATTGCAAAATGAGTTAACTATGCCAAAGAAATGATTGGACAGTCGAAACCCAACCTTAGAAACAATTCCATGATTTTCAGTTAAGCAGAAGCCTGCTCTCTGATGTCGCAATTGTGACAATTTCTTCGCAATTGCGAAGATAGCAGGAATCCACAGAGTTCGCAGATCTTTTCTTCGCAATTGCGAAGGTTGCCAGAGCTGACTGTTTTCGCAATTGCAACCACCTTTTCGCAAATGCGAAGCTCGCAAATGCGAAGAGGCCATCGCAATTGCGATCTCATCGTCCACAGCCACCTTCTCTCACGGAACAGTCCCAAGCTCCAAAATTTTCAAACAAAATCACACTTTTAGAGAACCCGGTCATTTTTTAAGCACAAAATCATGCAATAAACTTCACACACAACCACGAAATAAAACAATTTGAATGATTTGGCCAAGAATCTCATTCGGGCCTTTCATCGAACATATAGTAAGCACACAAAATCACTCCTATTTTAACAAAGCCATAGGTACTCAGACTTCCCCATTTTTCAAGCAAAGAAATAAGCTCACACTCTCAACCAAACTCACCCAGAAATCAACACATGATTTGATCATTTTTCAGACAATTTCGTACCAAAGACAAGGACCCATTTAAAACCTAATTGTTGAGGGATAAAGGAGATAAATAGAAGAAGAGTATGCTGCAAATCATAAAGAGTGCAAAGGTTAAGCTTTCATACCTGGATGCTTGCACTTAGGAGTTAGAATGAGGGAGTTTCAAAGTTTTGAGAGTGAGGAAGATGAAGGTTGCTTAATTTGTTAAGAGCCCCAAATTGTCTGACTTCTGTTCAAAATGAAACAAGGTTACCCGTTTCAGACCTCTGATGTCGCAATTGCTACCCCGTTTTCGCTATTGCGAAATTCAAAATTTCAGCAGAGGTCACAAATGCGACCCTTTCTTAGGTTTTGCGACTAATCATATGATCGCAATTGCGATCAATGTTTCACAATTGCGAAATCAGAGGCCTGGGCCTGATTTTTCTCACTGCCTAATCTCCATACTTTTTGTCCTGAACACTTCCAAACTTTCTGAAACTTGGTAGATTGATCAAAAATAATATAATAAACTATTCTAAAAAGCAAATTTGAAAAACCAAAATAATATTTTTAAAAATGAAAGAAAAAGAAATGAAAAAAAATTGAAAACGATGGGTTGCCTCCCACCAAGCACTGCATTTAACGTCGTGGTACGACGCGAATCAACTTTACCACTTTTCTCTCCACTTGGAGGATATGAACTGGGCACCTAACTTGGAATCACGTTTGTGACCACGAGTGGTGGGAGGTGGTAAGTAGATGATCAAGCCAAACTTTAATTTCTTCATTTTACATTTCTTGGGTTTCATGTGAGAAATGTCGTTTTTCCTTCTTGAACTTTCAAACTGTAAAATGTATGGCCTTTGCCTTTCCTCTTTGCAATCCCTCACTGGTTCTTGTAGTTCAATTCCCATATCACCACACAACTTTAATGTTGAGAAATGCTTGGAATGTGACATCAAGCCTCTAAATTTCAATTCTTTTCGGATTTTGACATCCTCTTGGTCCCCCGAACCAGAGGCAACTTCAACCATATTTTCTAATTACAATGGTTGACTCTAATTCGATATTTTTCTTGGCATCACCAACAAGTATGGAGTCGGTTGGCGGGTGTTCAATTCTTAATTCCTCAAAATAAAGCTCACTTTCTTCCTCGAAGTTGGAGTTTTCTTGAGCTCTTTTCACACTCTCAACTAATATTTTTATTTAAGCTTCCAAAGTGCGGATATTCTCATCATTTCGAATCAAAACTTGTTTCAAGTCCTCGAGTACCAAGTTGTGCTTCTCCTCATTTTCACGAATGGCCTCCAACATGAACATCATCCTCTCATTTTGAGCATTTGAGAGTTCTTCTTTGTTTTGATCAAGTGCCAAAGAAGGATTTCCGGCTTCAAACTCTAAGGAAGGTTCTTGGCTATCATTCACTTACGAGGCTTTTCGGACCTCTAAAGCTTTAAGCATTTCTCTCATTTGTGAGTTCAACCTTTCAAGCGCCAAATCATTTTGGATACTATTTTCCAAAAGCTCCTCCAAGGCATTTTGCTCTTTGTTTCCTCCTTCAGGTAGGCATTCTATCATGAGTTTAAACTCTCCACTTTGACAATGCTCAATTTCTTCCACTTCCATTTCCCTGTAATTGTCATCACACAAATTAGAATCATCATAGCGGGGGTTCAGGGAAGGGAAGGCCAAATAAGCACAATTATCCCAATGGCCATTTTGACTACCACACTTATCACAAATACTCCACTCATAGCACAATCCGCCTCCGGAAGAATTTAAACAAGTTTGCCATGAGTGTGGTCCTCCACAATAAGGACAAAGGTCATCAAAGTATGAACAACTACCATCCGACCAATTTTCATTACATGATGCCATTTTTCAAAATTAAGAAAATAAATAAGAAACAATCAAGAAAACAACAAGAAAAATAGACAAAGATGAGAAAAATAATTACACAAATATTTAGAAGTTTGGACGAAAGTACGTACGCTTATTTCTCAAACAACCTAAATACGCCAAATTATTCCCCGGCAACGGCGCCAATTTTGATGACCTCCAAATCCACTACTAAAAAATAAATGGACACGGTCGCATGCAATATAATTTACCCAGTTATGATTCGGGGTCGAATCCCACAGAGAACAATATGTAGGCGATTAGGCGTGTAAGAGAATTATCACTTATTATGCTAAGCCAAACACTTAGAAAGGTTTTGAGAAAATATTTATAACTAATTGCGAAAATATAAACTAAACTACAAAGCAAGTAAAATGATCAATGGCTACAAGCATGGATGCATTGGGAATTACACTCAAGTAACGATCCAATGTATTTTAAGATTTTACAAATATGAGCGAGTTTATGTTAATTAGGCTCGGGTAATAATTCTATATTAGCTTCTTTCGAAGACTAACAAGACTTCCTAATTGAATTATCCCTAAAATAATTAGGAGATTAAGCACACCCGAATATGGCTACAAGTAGTTCAATCCTATCCCTAGGTAGAATCTATAAATTGAGGGTTAACGCCTCAAGTTCTTATTAATTAATCTTTCCCAACCCCAAATTATATTTTCCAAAATTAATTCGAAGTGAATGGGCGAGTCCTAGGGATAGCTAATCCCTTTGGACGCATTAAAGAACGAGAATAATTAAAGAAGCAATAACTCAGTTCATAATAAATAAAAATCGTTCAACACATAAGCACAACAAGATATTTAATCCACACTTTAAATATGAATATTCTCATAAACAAGATTCAAGTGTTGGAAAAAATATTACACTCTTAGATATTCAATACAGAGCAAGGAAATGAAGAAATAAACATAAATGGATAAGAAATTCTCAACCAAAAGCTTCAAATCTTCAAGTCCCCAGTGTGTGTGCAAGAACCCTCACTCCAATACTTGTGTTCTCTAGTCAAGAGACTGAAAATAAGCCAAAAGATATTTTACAAATGAGCTAGGTCATGTATTAAAGGGTTTGGGATGAAGAAAATGTGATATGAGAGAATTGCCTAGAACTAGAGCACGACATTCGAAATTGTGAATATAAGTTCGCAATTGCGAACCTTGACATCACTGTTGAACATCACATTTGCGATCTGTATGTTCGCAATTGCGAACTAGGCACTGTGCACTTGGTTTTGCATTTGCGATGAAGGGCTTCGCATTTGCGAAGGTTGACTGTCTAGTTTGACTTCACATTTGCGAACCTCATTTCGCATTTGCGAACATTCACTGGAATGGTTGACTTCGCATTTTCCAAGTTGATATTGCAATTGCGACATCTGAGGCTATTTTCCAGATTTCTTCTTTTCAACTTCTTTTTGACTCGTTTTCACTTGGTTTCTTCATGATCCCTTCTAAATCACATAGAACCTATAAAATAGAAGCAAACGACAATAAACACACGATTTTATCAATCAAACATAGCAAAAATCTAAGCTTAAATACGAGATAAGTTGGTAAAATACCAACTTATCACGGCCCCGGCCTCTCGCGGCCCTAACTAGTGGTACTGGTGGCCGTCTGCCTAATCTGGTCACATGTGTCCTCACCATCTACGAGAGAATAGAAGAATCAAGTTTCAAACTTCGAAAATAACAAGTCTGCACGATAAGAGTGCAAGAAAGTGAAGTTTCCTAATAGTTTGGTACCCTCTCGAAGATAAGTACAAATATCTCTGTATCGATTCGCAAGACTCTACTAAACTTGCTCATGACTCGTGAGACCTAAGCAACCTAGTGCTCTGATACCAACTTGTCATAACCCAAAATTCACTAGTCGTGATGGAATCTAACCCCAATTCGCTAGGTAAGCCAACGGTCACATAATAACAATAAAATCGAATAAACATAGTTTAATAACTCATCAACAAAATATCATGATGTAACAGAGAATATAACCATAAGACTGCTACAAACATCCCCAAAATTTGGTGTCAACGAGTTCACGAGCACTACTGAATAACGAGATACAAGAAAATTTCTCTAATACAACTGTCTGAACAATAGAACAGTGAAGATAGAAATAACTGAAATAGAACTTCAAGGACTGTGGACGACATAGAAGCTACCTTGTAGTCTCCCAAAATGCTGGCAACAGCTCAAGTCTGAAAATCACCTCGACCGGATGTACCTGGATCTGCACATGATGTGCAGAGTGTAGTATGAGTACAACCGACCCCATGTACTCAATAAGTAACAACACTAACCTTGGGTTGAAAGCAGTGACGAGCTCAGAAACAAAAGTCAGATGCCAATATCAATAACCGGTAATAGTTTAGAATATAAAGGGGAATCAATAGAAATATGTAGCTCAAGGATATTATGTTCAACTTGCTCACATTACAGGAATTTAGGCATGCTTTCATGTATAACAGTTAAAGCCCAGCACTGATAAAGCATTTCATATATCAGTTAGCATGAGTAGAGTACATCCTTATGCCTCCATGTTAACTATAAATGTCAAATCAATAATATCACAGTGGATCCATCAAGATATTCACACTTAGCACTGTACGGATTCCTAGCATATCTGCTCATCATCAAGCAGATATATAAAATATTATGCCTGTGCCAACTGCTGGCATGTCAGACTCTGGAGGGTGGATCCTTCCCAAGAGCTAATCATGATCATTTAGCCCAATAGTGAGGTCTGGTGCACGCGTCGCCCCAAAACCATAAGACTTAGCCCAATATGGGCCTGGTGGACGCGTCAGCTCAAAATCAATACCAAACCAGCTCTATGGCCCAAACTTAGTCATTTCCCATTCATGTCTCAAATAAACACATCTCAAAATACTTAATTTAACAGTGTTACACATAAGGGGCATCAATAACATGTGTGGAATCAAATAAGAAGTACCGAGACAGAGATATCATACACGGATATAGCATCATGACTGAGAACATGTGTACAAATAAGGCATATAGCTCTGAAATAGCAAGAATAGCCCTATCAAGTCTCAAACAAATAACACCTAGCCTAGACATGATGTTCAACATGAATCACAGTTCAAATGATCAAACAAGTAGGGAAAGCGCGGGGATAACAAGATATGATAGCAAAAGAAGCCCGGTAATAGCCTAAAGGCCTCCCGAAACCATGAATACACTGGCGCACATACATACGCCCGTCACCTAGCACGTACGTCACCCAATATCTTACATATAACGTAGTTCTCAGGGATAAATACCCTTAAATCCAAGTTTAGATGTGTTACTTACCTCAAAGCACGTAACTCAACACTCCAACAAGCCCTTGCCTCGCGAACCAGCCCCTAAAGGACTCGAATCTAGTAACAAACAACTTAATACCATCAATAATAGCTATAGGAAAAAATTCCAAATGATAAAGCTAAGGTCTTGAGTCAAATACGCCAAGTCAACCGTCACACCCCGACCTCGAAAAGCACGACCGATGCTCAACTGAGATAACCCGGCCGAGCAAGCATGTACAATACCTTCTACCCGAACTCACTCTTGAATAAAGAGAAGATCTATTTCATTAATTAGGCAGTGAGGAGATTCATGTGAACAACAACACCAATTCATTATCAGTAGTTTCATCATCTATAAGTTTTAGAATACATACACTTTCCTAGTTTGATGTGGAACGTGTGATGCAGTTACCAAAATTACTAGTTTGACTTTCCCAACACTGACATACCATCCACACAATGTCTACGGAGCCTCTAATAGATACAAAAGAGTACGATTTATTGTGCCGGCAACAAGTCCCTGGCTATACCTCAAAATATAATGCATAAGGACAAACGATATACAACCCCGAATGAGGTGGGGCTCACCAAGTTAGCTAGGAAGAGGGTGTTCCACTATCAACAATCAACGCCACCTGATGTGGAACCACTTGCATCCATTAAAGATGTAGCGCCCCCCGGCAAAAGGGACGTTAGTACATGTGGAATAGTACTAGTATGAATGACTAAGCACCCTATCAATAGAATGAATGATAAGGCAAGAATGAACAATCATAAAATCAATGGGAGTCTCAAACAATACCCAAAACATCAAGTTAGGAACAAGACAAGTTTTCAAGTGATTTCCATATTTTAAGTTAGGAGATTTTTAGTACCGATATGCCACCGTTTACAGTTTCGATTACAATTTTCGACACAGTCACCACCATGTGTGCGGCATGGCATCCGATCATGACCCGATCGGCTAGGCCATCTCATACGAGACATCAACCAAAATCACAATTTCAATTTACATTTCCATCACAATCACCACCATATGTGCGGCATGGTGTCCGATCACGACCCGATCGGCTAGGCGCCGCCTCATCCGAGACATCATCCTTTTCTATCAATCATCACATTCCATACCTCTTTCACATCTTTTTATTTCATTGGCACTAGTGGTCACAATTGTAATATCCCCTTTTTGTGTCGCGTGTTGGCCGTATTTAATATTTTATATTTCGTGTTCACGTTTTCACTTACAACTATCATCATGGATTTTCAACAACAAGGCATTTATTTTCAAGACAATAAGCATACATATGAGCAAACAAGAGTCTTAAGTGCATTGAGATTTCTTACACAATTGGCATTAGCTATCATTTGAAACTCTACTTGAAGTCATAGCTTTTAACTAAGCAACCAATACTTTGAACACGTTACCAAATAGTAGTACAACTTAATAAGAGCATTTGGAATACATATTGAACATAAAAGTGTTTTGCCGCAAAGTTTATTCGGAATAATCGATTCATAATGAGTAACTTGGGAATTAAATTACATTGTGGGGTTCAATTCTAAGGAAAGAGTTTAGCTAACATACCTCACCTGGACTTCCTTAAACTCTAAAATGTTCTGGAAATCTTAGCAACTTTGATTTATTTCAGAAATATAACAAATTGAACCAAAAATTAGGAGGATGATCATGGTTCCACTTCATTTGAGCATTTTTTTATCAAACACTAGGTGTGCATTAAGGTTTCAAGGTCCTTCTATGGTGGATTCCATCATCCCACAATCCATTATCTACCATTTTTAGCTCAACAATCTTCCTACACCCCTTGATAACACATGCATGCAAAATGAACAACTTCCACACCTAAGAATTTCCTTACTAATTACCTATTTTTAGTTGAATGTCGAAATTGAGAGTTAGGATGTAGAATCTTACCTCTAGGATGAAGACCTAGTGAGTTTCCCTTGTCAATCTTCTAAGATTTGAGCAAGAATTGAAGAACAAATTATTGAGGAACCCCCTCCCACTCAAGAGCACTCTCTCACTTTCAAAATACCAGGTTTTTACTTAAGAAATAGTCCATAGCGTCTATATAATGGAATAGGGTCGGGTTATAAAAACCAAAAACATGAAGCTCCTGAACCCAATTTGCGGTAGCATATGCGATCGCATAATGCTTCTGCGGTCCGCAAAAGGGGCCGCGAAATGTCCCTCCGGAACTGGGCAGCCCTGCCTGGGTATGCAGCCGTTTTGCGGTCCGCATATTGATTCTACGGTCACGAAGCGGACCGCAGAATCTCCTCCTGGAATTTCTCATATCAATCCTGCGATGCAATCTATGGCCCGTAAAGCAATTCTGCGGCCGCATAATGGACCGCACAATGGCCCACAAATTTTGCTCAAGTTCCCGCTTCACTCTGCGGCCCGCAGAGTGATTATGCGGCCCAAATATCTATTTATGCCAATATTTTCCTTTAAATCCCTAGCGCACTGTTCGACCCAAAAAGTTCGTACCGCGGCGAGCAAGCTCGCCGCGAAGAATTTCTACCATCACCAAACATATTAGCCTACCTCGCCACCACGGAACCTCGGGTTTTAGGTGAAATTTAATGGGGCCATACATCAACCCAGGCCCGCACCCCGGAACCTGATAAAATTCGCAAATTCCGAACACCCATTCAAATACGAGTCTAACCATACTAATTTCATCCAATTTCATCTACAAATCAACCCCCAAACCATAAAATCTCACTCTTCAATAATATAGTCTAAAATCCCCAAATTGCACCACAAATTCACATAAACTAGGTGTAATAATCAATGGGCAATCAATATCTATCATTAAAAGTGATTAAACTTTGCTTACCTCTTCAATTATGGTGAAAAGCTCTCCAAAACAAACGCCCTTAGCTGAGTTCCAAAATCCAAAATGAGAACAAAAGGACCAAACCCTCATTTATAAGCCCTGTCCAGCGATCTCGCACCTACGGCTCAGTTAACCGCATCTGCGGTTCCACAGGTGCGGTCCAAAAGCGGCATATGTGTTCCAACACAGCCTCCATCCATTTCGCTTTTGCAGGTAAAGTTCTGCTTCTACGAGTCCGCTTCTGTGGACACCCTCCGCATTTGAGGTCTCTGAAGCCCTCAGCCTCTACTGCATCTTCGGAAAACCTTGCGCATCTGCGCTTATGCATATGCGGCTCCCCATCCACATCTGTGACCACAGCCTTGCACGGCTAACCCCGCTCCTAAGATACATCATCTACGCATGTGGCTTCGCACCTGTGGCCATAATCTCGCAAGTGCGATCACACCAGCACCTGAAGATTATGCATTTCCCTTAAGTCCAAATATGATCTTATAACTATCCGGAACACCATTGAGGCCCCCGGGACCCATCCAATCATATCAACAAGTCCTAAAGTACGATACGAATGTACTTGAAGCCTCAAAATCACATCAAACAACATGAAAATCACGAATCATACCTCAATTGAAGCCTAATAAACTAACAAACTTCCAACTTCTAAAACCAATGCCGAACCACATCAAATCAACTCCGAATGACCTTAAATTTTGCACACTAGTCCCAAATAATACAACAGACCTTTTCTGACTTTCGGAACCAAAATTCAAACCCAATATCAACAAAGTCAGCTCTCAGTCAAACCTCTCAATCTTCTAAACCTTCAACTTTCCAACTTTCGCCGAAAAGCCTCAAACCAACCTACGAACCTCCAAATCAATATCCGTACATACGCATGATCGGTGCCAAACCTACACCACTATTGAGTAGCAAGGATGGTCGATGCAGTTTTACCCAACAAGGTCGGGATCAATTTTCACAGGGAGTTAATTGATTTGGAATTAGGTATTTATCTAAATCTAGATGTGTGTGTTGTTCCTAATTGCACTTCCAAACATGATGGAGTTGATTCTACTTCTATTTCAATTTCTATTGTATGCTAAGATTAAAGCTAAGTACAATATTTTTGATGATAGCTTTCAAGCGTTTAAATGGACTAGGGTAGTGACTTTCGCCTAGGTGGATATCTAACGGGTATCAAGAATCTAGGGCGAGTTTGATTTGATTGGGGTCATAATATAGCTATCACATTCAAGTACTCACTCTATACCCCTCGGTAGTTTGAGTGATTTTTCCCAATTTGGCTTTCTCAAGTCTAAATGGGTATTCATGCAATACAAGTAATATTAGCTCAAGTCGAGTATTACTATCTCTAGGTTTAACCCTTTTATTGGGGCTATCAATTTCTTGAGTTCACCCTAATTCCTTATTAGCCTAGTTTTCCTAGACTCAGTCCCTCTTTCTCAAGAAGAGCCTAAGTCACAAAGGCATGAATCAGTGTTTCCAACCAGTAATTCTACAATTCTAGCTTGAACTAGGCTAAATATCACTAACCCATAAACAATCAAGCCCTAAAATTCAAGACCCATTAAATACCCTCACTACGGTTGGGTCACAACCCTAGATACGGGTCTAGCTACTCATAATAATAGCAGAAATCAAAGATAAAGAGAAGATATAATCCATAATACTAAATTAAAATATGAAAATCTAATGTTATAAGGTAAATCTTTTACAAAATTGCCCAAAAAGGAAAACCTAGCCTTTCACGTACTGAGCAAAAACATAACATTCCTAAAATTGACAAAAAGATCTATTTATACTAAGCTACAATTTTCGGACAAAAATAACCCTACGGAAGTTTTGCGATAGCGTAATTCTGACCACGGCCGCACGCTTGCTTTCGCGGCCTCGTAATTCTGATCGCAGTCCGCATTTCTTCACATCTGGACCTGGGTTTAACCTTGTTTTGTGGACTGCATAATTTCCACCGCACCCGCGTGAGAGACTTCCGCAGCTGCGTAACTTTGATGCGGACCGCCCTTCTCATTTTCGCTTGAATTATGCACTCTCTGAACCTTAGTAACCGCGGTCCGCGAAATTCGCATCGCGGCCGTGCTGGTACTTTCGCGGCCACATCTTCTTGTCACGGTCCGCATTAATATTTGTGCCCAAAAAAACCATCTCTCTGATTCTTCATATCGCGGTCCTCGAAATAATTGCCGCGTCCGCGCTGATACTTTCGCGGCCGCAATTGCTTGTCGCGGTCCGCGTTCCATACCTCTTGGCCCAGTCTTGGTTTTTGTTCAAGTTTTGACTCCTTTATGAGTTGATTATGGCTCCTTCGGCTCATTTTGAACAATCCCTACAAGCAAGCATATTAAGTTAGTTTCCGGGAATATCTTCACGCATTTTTGGCCCAAAACACAAGTAAAAGAGAGCAATTAATCGGCTAAAATCCCTACTTATCAACGCCTATGTCCAAAATCACCATACGAAGCTATCGGAATATCACGACCCCAAATACCCACCTTAGGATGTCTTGATGGCACCAAGTCTCTAAGACTAGATAAGCCCAACATTCATTGATAGCTTAACAAAATTAACAAACTAAGATAATAAAATAAACCAATAAAAATCATAATAACTCCCAAACGGAACATCAGTAACAAAATTCCCAAAACCGATGGAACTGAATCTTTATCTCTATAGAAATGTACTAAAATCTCTAATACAATACTGTCAGATAATATGATAAACAGTAGTAAAGGAAATAATGGAAGGTGACTCTAAGGCTTGCGAGTGTTGAGCAGGTATACCTTGAAGTCTCCGAAAAACTAACTGAACGATCACTGGCGTCCGGCACGAGCAGATGTACCTGGATCTGCACAAAAATATAGAAGCGTAGCATAAGTACAACACAATATAATCCAGTAAGTATCAAGCCTAGCCTTGGTAGAGTAGTAACGAGACCAGGTCAAGACACCTACTAGGACAAGTATACTGAATAGAGTATAGTATAATCTAATAATGAAAAGCGAGAAAATGAATGACAATAAGAAGTACAATAATGTAAGCTAACAACAGAAATTTAAGCCGGTAAAGGCAACAAGAAGTGAACACATGAATAGAACCACAAGTAATCAAATACGGACAAATACAAGTAAGGAAAATGAAGAGTCAACAAGAACTGTTCAACCAACAAACCTTTTTAACATAGCAAGTACAGCGAGAATCACAATCGGGGTACCACACCTCATAATCTCATTTCACAAGTCACAATCACAATCTTCCTTATATCACCGTGTGACCCTTGCATTTGTTTTGAAAACATGTTTTTCGAAATATCTACAAGTGTTTTAGCCCCTTTATCTCATCGCGTGGCTTCAAGTAATTCCCTTACTAGCAACACGTATATAAATCCCACCTTATCTCACCGCATGTTTATCAACCCCTATCCTTATAACAATGCATGTTTATCAATATCACAACACAATAATCAACTCGCATCATGCGTGCCCATATGCCACAACACTCGCCAAAACCAACAATACCTATGTTACCGCAACATATAGCCCATGGCTCAACCACAATGTGTACAAGAATCTCAATAATAACAAAATGAATGAGAAATACTCAACAAAGAAAGGTATCTCAACATTCAACAACTTCAACCTCAATGTGATAATAGCTTCCACAACTTCAACATCAATAACCCAACAAGAAGATATTCCAATGAAATGACAACTTCAAGTAATTGCATGTAAGAGTAAATTTAACAACTTTAACTAAGGCATATAAGAGAAAGTATAATAATAAAATATAGAACATGTGCTAACAACATCAAATAGAGCATGTAAGAGTAAATTTAACAATAAAAGATATAACATGTAATGACAAATTCAATTAAATGCATGGAAAAAGTCTAAAAGTCTAAACCGGTCAAAATATCACATATAAGCCCTTGTACACACTCGTCACCTTGTGTACATGTCTTCCGCATAATTCAAATGACACAAACAACTCAAATCCTAAGGGGTAGTTCCTCCACACAATGTAAGGCAAGATACTTACCTCAACTAGGCCAAATCAACCCTCAAAAAGAGCTTTTCCCCAAACATTTGCCTCTACACTGCTCAAATCTAACCAACAATGACTTAAACCAATCGCAATCAATAAAGTTATGATCTTACACATTTCCCCAAAAGTCAACAAAAATCAACCTCAGGTTCGCCCAATCAAAACCGGAGCTCAAGGGTAGATTCCGACTGTCCATAATCCCACAAGTCTATATATGTGTTTTATTTTGAAATCCGAGTCCAAATCGACTATCAAAAACCAAAATTTTCATTTTTTTAAGACTTTGGCAACAATCCCTAACATTCCTCTTTGATTCTCATAAATTTGATGCTAAATCTGGTATATAATCATGAAATATAGTTGAAATTGATTAGAATCACTTGTTATATGACTGTAGATAAAAATCCCCTCTCTAAATCGCCTCTTACCGAGTCTAGGATTCTAAATAATAGAAAATGAGATGAAATCCCGACTCCCAGCCCTTTTGTTCAGTTGCAGATGTCGTAATTATGAAGGGAACCTTGCAAATACGGCACATGTCAAGCCCAGGAGATGTCACAATTGTGACACAGACCTTGCAAATGCAAAGTCTGTCCTCCTTGCAAATGTGACCTAATTATCGCAAATACGAACTAACCCACCTAAGCCTAGACTTCGCAAATGCGATACCTGAGTCTGCCCTGTCATGTTCGCAATTGCGATGCTGGTGCTCGCAATTGCGATGTTGGTGCTCGCAATTGCGATGTTGGTGCTCGCAATTGCGATAACTACAGCACCAACACACTAGCAACCTGTATTTGAGTCCAAACCTTTTGAAACACGTCCAAAGCTCAGCCGAGGCCTCGGATGTCACGCCCTGACCTCGGGAAGCGCAACCAAGATACCCTAGTTAAGAAAGCCTGCTAGATGCCTTCTACCCAACCTTGGACATTAACAATATAAGAACCAGTACAAGTGATAGACATGAGAAGAGTCAAGTGTTCCACAATATTTTCCATTACTAAAGAATATTCATTTATGATTTCAAATATATTACAAGTTTATAGATATAATGAAAAACATGTTTTCCCAAATACCAACACTTACTAGTTTAATTCCCAACATCATACATCACCCACAACCTGTCTACGGAGCCTCTAAGTACAACAGAAGACTAGTATGGAAGTGCCGGCGACAAGGCCCCGGCTATACCTCAAAACATAAACTACAACGTCAAATGACATGAAGCCCGAAACAGAGTAGGGCTCACCAAAATCTGCTGAATAGAGCATAACTGCTAACGAGGATCAAAACCGCCCGCTGACGAACCACCAGCATCCATTAAAGATGCAGCATCCCCGGCAAAAGGGACGTTAGTACATATGGAATAGTACTAGTATGTAAAGCTAAATGTCCTCTTTCATAATAGAATGCCAATATAAGAAAAGGTAGAAACCATAGAAATAGCAAGTTACAATCAACAATATCCAAATACCCAGTCAAAACATAACAAGTTTCAAAATACAAAAATAATATATATTTTTTTGTTGGGAGATCATTAGCACCGATATACCACCATATTTTTAGCACGGATTCCGATCACGCCCGATCGGCTAGTCCATCTCCCCACGAACAATGTGGTTTGACATGTGATGCAAAACACTGTATTACCAAGAGTAGTACTACCATGTGCGCAACATGGCGTCCGATCTCCACCTGATCGGCTAGGCCGCTTTCCCACATATGCCGTGTGGGTTGACTTTTCAATTCACGGATAATATCAATCTCATCCCAATTAAGGGGAATAATCACAATCACATAAATATTTCAATCTCATCCCAAATAAGGGGAATAATCACAATCCACTCCTACAACGGCACGTGTAGTTTCGGGCGTAGGCCTTATGACCCACCTTTCCTCGGTTTGCTAATGATACTCCCAAAAATATTTTTGTTTTGCACACAAGGGAAACAAAAGTACAAATATATTTTATATCCATCTCTTAACCTTTCACCCTAAATATATAGCTTTATTAGTACTTTCAACCATTCACAACATCATTATTTCCTTGGCTATCCTGGCCATACTTATGATTCTTCATCCGTGGCACGTTGGCCGCATTTCATATTCCACATTTTTATTTCTTTACTTTCATGAATCATCATCATAAATATCAACAAATAGAATATTCTGAAAATCACAACTTTAGGTTTATTACTAACGAAGACTTTAAACACAATGGATTGCTTTCCAAGAAATGGAGTAAATTGATTGGCAATCGAAGCACAAGCTAAAATCACAAACGTGTAACACAACATTTATTCTTGAAATACCTTTCCCCAAAAAGGGCAATACACAATTTCAACTCATGAAGACATAAGAGCTCAAAACACATTAGAAATACTTACAAAGCATAGCATTAGTAAAAACAGCCACATTTGGGCATGACTCGTGTACATAAGCTTTTAGGAAATTCTATTTTAGAAGTCAGTTTGGAACAGTTGAATCACGGCCTATTTCATAACCTTTCTCACATCATTTCATTTCTCCGGCACCATTGACCACAAGTATAACTTTCATTCTTGGCACGTTGGCCACATTTTATATCTCCAACCCATTTCTTTCACTTTCAAGCATCCTTATAGATTATCAACAACAAGGCATTTCTACTCAAGACTTTAAATACACATTTAAGCAACTAACAAAATTAAGGGTCTTAGGTACATGTGGTTTCTTGCACAATTTGACATGCTAATTTTCATTAGAATCACGTTTTAAAATCATAAACATATTAACACACAACCCATGCTTAATCACCTTCTCAAATAGTAACTCAACATAACAAGAACATTTGGAATACAAATTGAACGCATATATATATTTTGACACAAGGTTAATTCGGAATAATCAATTTATAATGAGCAACGCGAGACTTACAAGGCCATTGTAGGGGTCCAATTCTAAAAGAGGAGTTTAGCCAACATACCCTGTTTGAGCTTTCCTTAAGTTACTACAATTTCCCAATACTTCTAGCAATAACAATCTATAGGAAGATAGCGAAAATCGGATAATAATTAGAACGATTCTCATGGTGTAACTCTCTTAGGAATTTTATCAAACACCTAGTATGCAAAATAGACTATAAAGCTCTACAATAGTAATCCCTTCCTCCCTCAACAAATTTTAACAAGAAACTACCCAAACTAGTTCATTAACCCCACGTAGTACAAGATATTGACACATGCATGGCCTAATTTCAATCCCTCAATATACTTAGACCCTAAAATAACTTGTATGGGTGGTATAGGACAGGAACTTACCTAAATAGATGGTGGTCTAGTGATTGAGTTCCTTGATTATTGAAGGTTGGTGCAAGATTGGATGATTAGAATGCTAGGTTTCCCCCTTTTCTCTCTGAAATGCTCTTACCTCTCTCTTAAATCATCAGACAATCGTTCCAAAATAAGCCCCAAAGGCTATTTATTAAAATGGGGTCAGGTTATAAAAGTAGGAAAATGGACCTTCCGAACTCAGGTCTGTGGTCGCAGAATGGACCGCATAATAGATATGCGGCCCACAGAATGGGCCGCGAAAATGATGCCAAGAAATGGGCTGGTCTGGACCGGTCTGCGACAGGCCTGCGGTCCATAGACCACTTATGCAGCCACAGAGTGGACCGCATAATAACTCTCAAAAATTCTTTATGCCAAATCTGCGACAGATGTGCGGCCCGTGGAGTGGTGTTCCGGTCGCGAAACTGACAATCGAATCGCCTTCTTCTGCCAAAACTTTTCATCAACTCCTAAGTGCATTCTTCAACCCAAAATGTTTGTACACATAAGCCTACCTCAGCACCACGAAACCTTAAATTCCTTGGCAAACGTTTACGGGGCCTTACATCGGGGCTCCAAACCAAACATCCACACAAGTATAAAAATATTATACAAACTCGCTCGCATGATGAAAACAGAAAAATAACATCTAGAACTACGAATAAGATATCTAAACGCATGAATTTCAAAGAAAAGTTCAAGAACCTCTAGAATTACAACCAAGCATCTGAATCCTATCAAATCAACTCCAAATGACACCAAATTTTGCAGACAAGTTCAAATAGAAAAACGGAACTATTCCAAATCCCAAAACCAAATTTCTAACCCTATAGATAAAAAGTCAACCTACGGTCAAACTTGAGAAAACTTCCAAACCTTAAATTGTCGATTTTCGGTAAAACAAGTCAAATCAACCTAGGGACCTCCGAATTCGAATCCGGGCATACGCCCAAGTCCAAAATCACGGTACGAACATATTGGAGCTATCAAAACACCATTGGGGTCGTTTTCCCAAAAGTCAAACTTTGGTCTATATTTCTAACTTGGGCTTCTAAGCCAAGAATCAAAGGGTTAAAATCAACCCAAAACCTTCCCGAAAAGAAACTAACCAACCCCGCAAGTCATTAAACCACAATTACACATGTGTGAAGCATCTAAATGGGAAACAGGGTGCAAATACACAAAACGACCGATCGAGTCTTTACATTCTCCCCCTCTTAAAACAAATATTCGTCCTCAAACGTGCATAACTATATACCTGAAGTGACAAAAAGGTGAGGATAATGACTCTGCATGTCGTGCTCGGTCTCCCAAGTCACCTTCTTGGCCGGATGACCCCTCCATTAAACATGCACTGAAACAATGTTGTTTAATCTCAACTTCCGGACCTGTCTATCCAAGATAGCCACCGGCTCCTCAACATAAATCAAATCCTTGTCCAATAAGACTGAGCTAAAATCTAATACATGGGACGGATCACCATAATACTTCCGGAGCATGGAAACATGGAACACCGGGTGGACTGTCGAAAAGCTAGGTGGCAACGCAAGTCTACAGGCCACCTCACCAACTCTCAAGGATCTTTAAAGGGCCAATATACCTAGGGCTCAACTTGCCCTTCTTCCCGAACCTCATCACACCCTTCATGGGTGAAACCCACAGCAAAGCCCTCTCTCCCACCATAAATGCTACATCACGAGCCCTCCGATCAACATAACTCTTCTGCCTAGACTGTGTTGTACCAAGTCGATCCTAAATCAACTTGACTTTCTCCAAGGCATCCCTAACCAAATCAGTGCCCAACAAACTAGCCTCTCCCGGCTCAAACCAACCAACTGGAGAACGACACTGCCTCCCATATAAGTCCTCATAAGAAACCATCTGAATACTCGATTGGTAGCTGTTGTTGTAGGAGAACTTTGCAGGCGATAGAAACTTGTCCCATAAACTGCCGAAATCCATAACACAAGCACGTAGCATATTCTCCAAGATCTGAATGGTGCGCTTGGACTGCCTGTCTATCAGGGGGTGAAATGTTATACTCAACTCAACTCGTGTGCCTAACTCACGCTGCATAGCTGTCTAGAAATTCGATATGAACTGTGTGCCTCGTTCGAAGATAATGGACATCGGCACACCATGTAGACGAATAATCTCCCGGATATAGATCTGAGCCAACTACTCTGAAGAATAAGTAGTCACCACCGGAATGAAATGTGCTGACTTGGTCAGCCTATCCACAATAACTCATACTGCGTCAAATTTCTTCAAAGTCTATTGGAGTCCAACAACGAAATCCATGGTAATACGCTCCCACTTCCACTCAGGAATCTCAGATCTCTGAAGCAGACTGCCCGGCCCCTGATGCTCGTACTTCACCCGGTGACAATTTAAGCATTGAGCCACATACTCCACTATATATTTCTTCATTCTCCTCTACCAATAGTATTGCCTCAAATCCCGATACATCTTAATGGCACCCGGATGAATAGAATAATGCGAACTGTGGGCCTCCTTAAGGATCACCTCACGCAACCCATCTACATTAAGCACACATAACCGGCCCTGCATCCGCAACACCCCATCATCACCAAAAGAAACGTCCTTGGCATTGTCGTGCTGCATTATGTCCTTAAGGACAAGCAAATAGGGGTCTTCATACTGACGTGCTCATACAAAGAAGATCGAGAAACCACACAAGCAAGAATTTGGTTGGGCTCTAAAACATCCAGTCTCACAAACTGATTGGCTAAAGCCTGAACATCCATAGCTAGTGGCCTCTCTGCTACCAGTAAATATGCCAAACTTCCCATACTCTCAGTTTTTCTACTCAAGTCATCGGCCACCACATTGGCCTTCTCGGGATGATATAGGATAGTGATTGTCACGACCCAAACCAATGGGCCACGACGGGCACCCGGAACCTTACTCAACCGAGTATCAACGTAACGTATCTTTCGTATCATACTATCATAGGTAAATAAACATAAAGACTGTCATGAGATAACTAGAATAAAGCATGAGGGAATACTCGACATAGGATGACCCAACATGGTATACCGACTTATACATATGACGTACGGGCCTATAAGGCTGGCATGATCCTTTATATATTCAAAACATAGGCCGATAAGGCCATAGAAGTATCCATACATGACATCTATCTACAAGCCTCTAAGAGTAGACAAATATCATAAAGGTCGGGATAGGGCTCCGCCATACCAATCAATACATGTCCAAATCATACTGACCAAATAGGAAACTCCGGAGCAAATGGAGCACAGCAACACCTTCCGTTGAGTTGATAGCCTACTTGGAGGACTCTCAACCTGTCTATTGGGACCTACGGGCATGAAACATAGCATCCCCAGGCAAAAGGGACATCAGTACAAATAAATTACCGAGTATGTAAGGCAGGAAAAGCCATATACAATAGACATGAAAGAAACATGGAGTAAAATACTCAACCTGTAAATCTGAATAGCTCTGTGAATCATGAAACATTTATAATGTCATGCATAAGTGTTAAATGTCATACCATGTATAGGTATATGCGTACATAACATCATCAAGCCTCTGAGGGCATCCCATCATATCATCTCGGCCACTGTGGGCAGAATCATCAACGTATACCAGATGATCAAGTGGTGGTGGGTATATAACGCCATAACCTTTTACCATATCCGATATATATATAATATACGTGTATATAACACCATCCGATCATGGGTCAATGTACATGTGTAAATGAATGCAATGCATAATGAAGTACGTCAGTAAGATCTTTTGGTATGTCATAAGATCAATATGCCTTCGATTAATATAATGAAATAAACTTTATCAACGTACGTATTTTCTGAGACCCATGAACAGAAGATATAATATTAAGATACATGGCGAATCAAGAACATAGGCACCTCTAGTACTTTTATGAATAGAGCCATTTATGAAAGTTGTGCATTTGCTCGTTTCGTTTGTATCGTATGGAACATGCTAAAAGGAAAGAAGGAATAGCCTTAACATACCTTACTTGACAAATTTATCAAATACTTTTACTTGAGGCTCCAGATTTCCGAGGACATGACACTTGATAGGAAGATGTGGAGGTCGAGTATTAGGGTTGTAGGTTAGGAGGTAGTTGAGTCCTGCCTTACTTCGTAACATGGTGGGACTAGCCATGTAGGGTCTTTTTCTAATATAACTAGTGGAAATGTTGTGTCTTACTATTTCTCTTTTCAGTGCAGGTCCTATTTACTAGCTATCGCTTTTGCTTTACATCTTTCTTCTAGATTTTATGAGGTTCCTATTTTTCTTATGACTGTTGTGGTGATACTAATATTTACTAATATTGTCTCCCTTTACGTTGCATCTTTCTTCTAGATTTCATGGTGTTCCTATTTATCCTATGATTGTTATTGTGATACTAATATTGTCTCCCTTTTTGCCCCCTTTTTTTTACCCCTTTTGTCTTTTTGTTTTTTTTTTAGCCGAGGGTCTTTCGGAAATAGCCTCTCTACTCCTTCGGGGTAGGGGTAAGGTCTGCGTGCACACTACCCTCCCCAGACCCATTAGTGGGATTTTACTGGGTTGTTGTTGTTGTTGTTGTTGTTTTACTTGAGCTTGTCAAGAACAACTTTTGCTCCTTCTAAATCTTTGAACAAGAACTAAGCACTTCTTATGATCATGGCATACTTCATGTTGTTGAAGATATGGAGTATCATGTGTGTACATTTTTGGCTATGTTCTAAAGTAAGAGAATCCCCAACAGAAGGAAAGATTACAACATCCTTTCTATCTCTCAAATTATCAAAGAAGAATAAAATAAAGGCTTAAGGGATATGCCTTGCACTTTCACGGGTAAACAAGGCACATCAAGTGATATGACTCATCTATGCACATTGGTGCCACCCTTGGCCAACTTAATGCCATGTGGTAGCCCATTAAAAATCCTTATCCACTTAATCCTATTTAATACCATAATTATTTCCTTATTTTCCCACATTATTCCCACAATTAATCAATTATTCACATAATTAATTCTAGCACACAATTTACTTAAACACTAATACACTTCATATACCTTATATCATGGTCATGTGGTACCTTGTATGGCATCAGTCCATAAATACGGGGTATTATAGCTTGGACCGTATTTTATCCCAAATTGACAAACTTCAATGAATACTCATTCTTTGATTTGTTTACCCTCTAATCATCATGGCACTCACTTATCACTTGTTACAAATAACATAAATACTTGTAACCTCAAACATAATCTCATTCCCGAGCTTACGTCGATTAACTTACGGCAAAACTTAAACGTATAAAATGCGGGATGTAACATCCTTCCCCCCTTAGAAACATTCGTCCTCGAATGTTTAACTCCTCGGGATCTATATAAAGTTTTGGCAGAGTCGCCTTTGTAACAGTACTTTTACCAACCCTTTCTGTAGAAAACTCAATAATTCAATGCCACATAGGGCCACAATCATCAATAACGACAATAGCCTCACATGACCAATGATAATAACTAACATAAGAATCCATACACGAACTTTAAGGTTGTGATGTCTCAGTCGGATCCTCCTCTGGAAGAGGAAACAAGTGAGGATACCTAGACTTCATGTCTTCTTCAGCTTCCTAAGTCATTTCTTCCACATTATTGTTTCTCCAAAGTACTTTCACCGAAGCTATGTCTTTAGTCTTCAATCTCCAAACCTGTCTATCTAGTATAGCAATAGGAGCTTCCTCGTATGATAACTGCTCTGTGACCTGAACATCATCAACGGGTACGATTCTAGAATGATCTCTGATACCTTTATGGAGCATAGGCACATGAAAGACTGGATGTATAGACTCCAAGTTAGAAGGCAAGTCTAACTCATATGCTACCTGGCCTACCTTGCATATGATCCTATATGGTCCAATGTACCGAGGTCTAAGTTTTCCTTTCTTACCTAACCTCATAATGCCTTTCATTGGTGATACCTTTAGGAATACCCAGTTGTCAACCTGAAACTCTAAGTCTCGTCGTCGATTATCCGCATAAGACTTCTAACGGTTTTGAGCTGCTAATAGCCTTTCTTGTATAAGCTTAATCTTCTCGATTTCCTATTGTACCAGCTCTGGTCCTACTAACTTAGTTTCCCCGACATCGAACCATCCGATAGGTGACCTACACTTCCGTCCGTAAAGAGCTTCGTATGGAGCCATCTGAATGCTGGAATGATAGCTATTATTATACATGAACACAATAAGTGGCAGATGATCATCCCAGCTACCCTTGAAGTCGATCACATAGGCCCGTAACATATCCTCAAGTGTCTAAATAGTACGCTCAGCCTATCCGTCTGTTTGGGGATGAAATGATGTACTAAGACTTACCTGAGTTCCCAATCCTTTTTGGAAGAACCTCCAGAAATTGGCTGTAAAATGAGCTCCTCTATCCGAGATAATAGATATAAGGACACCATGAAGTCATATTATATCCTTAATGTAAAGCCTTGCATAATCCTCTGTAGAATATGTAGTCCTAACAGGTACAAAATGGGCTGATTTTGTAAGTCTATCAACAATCGCCCATATAGAATCAAACTTACGCTGGATATGAGGTAAGCCTATGATGAAATCCATATTAATTACTTCCCATTTCCAAGTCAGGATCTCTATAGCCTGCAATAATCCACCTGGTTTTTGATGTTCAATCTTAACCTGCTTGCAGTTAGGGCACTGAGCAACAAACTCCGCTATATCCTTTTTCATTCGGTCCCACCAATATATTTCCCTGATATCATGATACATCTTTGTTGCTCCTGGATGGAAAAAATAACGAGAATAGTGAGTTTCTCCCATAGCCTGTCGATGCAGCCCTGCAATATAAGGGACACATAATCGTCCTCGATATCTAAGAACTCCGTCTCCTGTAATCTTAAATGGCGTCTTCTCCTTCTGAGGGGTTGTATCCCTGTAATGAGCTAACACAGGATCCTCGTACTGGAGTTCCTTCACTTCAGTTACTAAAGAGGATGTTGCCGTGTCTTAAATAGTAACTCCGGTATCACCTGAGTCCAGTAATCGAACTCCAAGACTAGCTAGTTGATAAATCTCATGGGCAATCTCCATCTTCTCTGGTTGTAAATAATATAGGCTACCCATAGATATACGGCTGAGGGCATCGGCTACTACATTCGCCTTCCCAGGATGGTATAAAATATCAATGTCATAGTCTTTCAGTGGCTCCAACCATCTCCTTTGACGTAAATTCAATCCCTTTTGCTTGAAGATATACTAAAGGCTTTTATGATCCGTATAGATATCAACATGATTGCCATACAAATAGTGCCTCCATATCTTTAGTGCATAAATCACCGCGGCTAGCTCTAGATCGTGGGTCAGGTAATTCTTCTCGTGCTTTCTTAGTTGTCTAGAAGCATAAGCGACAAACTTACCATTCTGCATCAGTACACAGCCCAATCCAACGCTCGAAATGTCACAATAGATAGCATAACCATCGATTCCCTCTGGAGTGTCAGAACAGGTGCTGAAGTTAGTCTGTCCTTTAACGCCTGGAAACTCCGTTCGCAAGCATCGGTCTACTGCAACTTAGCTCCCTTCTGATTCAACTTCGTCAATGCTGCTGAAAGAGAAGAAAATCCTATTACACCCCATGTTTTCGTACGTAAAAGCACGCCATAAGTAAATTGATGAAAGCTCCGATCTGAGTTTCGTCGAAGTTTAACATTTCAGGATAAATACGGTCTAAGCTATAATACCCCGTATTTATGGACTAGTACCATACAAGATACCACATGACCATGATAGTAAGGTGTATAAAGTGTGTTAAAAGTGAGAAGCATTTTAAGTAATTTGAGGTAATTCTTAATTATGTGGATAATTGGGTAATTATGAATTTTTAAGTGGGAGACTAATTTGTAAATTTGATTTTGTGGATAATTATTTAGGTGAAGATTTTGGATAATTCTAAGGGGGCAACCTTCACGAGGGTTTATGAAGACTTGGCAGCAAGTTAAAGCCAATTTAATGACTTAAATTTATGTGAAAGGTGGCATTTTAAGAGATTTTAAGTGTCTAACGTAAGCCTTATAAGTGGGTCCCACACCACTATAAAAAGGGACCTTTCTAATTCATTTCATTCATTTTAAGAAAGAATGTCATGCGGATTTACTTTGGCAAAGTAAACTGCTTCAACAAAATTCAAGCAAAGATTTCTTAGCATCTTAGCAACGTGGGATTTTGCAATTTTAAAGAAGTACGGTGCAATCTTTCTCAAGAACATCAAACGGATTGTTCCCTACTTCGATCCGCCGTTACGTATTGTCACAATTGACGTGTGTTAGAGGAATTGTCAAGAGAATCGGCTCAAGTATGCTAAGGCTATCCCTTCTTTCTTTTTGGCATGATCCAAATGATACAAATGAAACGAGTAAAATATGCAACTTTCATAAATGACTCTATTCATAGAAATACTAGGGGTGTCTATATTCTTGCTTCCCCATGTGTCTTATTATTCTATCATCTGTTCATGGGTCTCAAAAGAATACGTAAGTTGATAAAGTTTATTTCAATATTTTAATCAAAAGCATAATGACCTTTTGACATTTTGAGAAATCGTATTAATGTATTTCTTATGCATTTCATTCATGTATACATGTTCATTGACCCATGACCAGATGGCGTTATATACGCGTATATTATATGTATATAGGATATGTGAAAAGGTTACGGCATTATATACGCACCACCAACTGATCAGCTGGTATACGTTGATGATTTGCCCATAGTGGCTGAGATGATATGATGGAATTCCCTCAGAGGCTTGATGATGTTATGAACGCATATACCTAAGCATGGTATTACATTTATATGCATATTCATGACACTGTAAATCTTAATGATTCACAGAGTTGTTCAGATTTACATGTTGAGTCTTTTACTCTATGTTTCTCTCATGTCTATTATTTACTAATTTTCATTCCTTACATACTCGGTACATTATTTGCAGTGACGTCCCTTTTGCCCGGGGACGCTGCGTTTCATGCCCACAGGTCCTGATAGATAGGTCGAGATTCCTCCAAGTAGGCTATCGGCTCAGCGGAAGATGTTGGTGCGCTCCATTTGCTCCGGAGTAGCTATTGGTCAGGATGATTAGGACATGTGTTGATTGGTATGGCGGGGCTCTGTCCCAGCCTTTATGATATTTATATACTCTTAGAGTCTTGTAGACAGAGTCATGTATACAGATACTTGTATGGCCTTGTCGGCCTATGTTTTAAATATATAATGGATCACATTGGCCTTATAGGCCCGTATGTCACAGGTATGAGTGTTTATATTTGATTGGGTCGTTCTATGTCGGTTATTCTCTCATGTTTACTCTGCTTATCTCATGACGCCCCTTATGGCCCACTTACCTATGATGATGTATTAAGAAAGATACGTTATGTTGGTACTTGGTTGAGTAAGGTACCGGGTGCCCGTCGCAGCCCATCAGTTTGGATCGTGACAAAAGTGGTATCAGAGCAGTTCTGTCCTAGGGAGTCTATAAGTCTGTCTAGTAGAGTCTTCTTTATGGGTGTGTTGTGCACAACACTTATAAGCAGGAGGCTACAAGGCATTTAGGACTATCACTCTTTCTTCTTACTCTAGATCGTGTGGTAGAGCTCAGTTGTAAGAACTCAATTTTCTAAACTCTATCTTATTCATAATACGATGATGCCTACATCCAGAAAGACAGTTGGTAAGAGATTGAATGTGGCAATGGAAGAGTTGAGTCAGAGGAACTCGATTTCTTTTATGATGCTTATGATGAGTAAATGTAAGGTCTTCAGTAGATCATGTGTGTACTAAGACGTGTAAGCCTCTTGATAAAGAGCCTTAAGGAAAGAATATCTACCCACCCCTATAGTGAAAGGAAATGAGAAATTTAGAAGATAGATACACGTTTCAACAAGTAAAAGAAGCAAGGTGAGGAAGGGTACGAGGTGCCTAGTTAATGAAGATTATCAGTATTTACAATTCAAGCAGAGAAATATAAGCCTTTTGAGTTACCTTCAATAATAACAGATGTATGTACAATCGGCCACACCAATCTCACTTATGCCTTATGAGGGCTAACAAAAGTAGTATAAGAGAAGGACGGATATCAGGATCCGCCTGGAGTTAGAGTGACCCAAAATGGTAGATGGATTGTTAGCGGTAGCTGACATTTTCGAAGAATATTGCAAATGTGCTAATAGATCCCCTTGTGAGACACCCAAACGGTGCACTTTAAAATAGTACAGCTAGATATGAGTACTACAAAGATAGGCACTGGAAGCCTTGAAGGGATAAATATTACCTTAGTGTGGCTCCCGTCCCTAGTAGAGAAAGAATATTAGGCAACCCAAAGAGCCAATAGATGGATCAAGGAGAGCTAAAAGTAAAAGAATGTCTTGTTAATGTTTTCAGAATAAAGTGATAGATAGAAATATTAGCAGGGAAATAAGAAGAGAGTTAATGAAGCATTATGAGTAAGCTGTGATACATGGATGACAATGGTAGATCAAAAAGATGACAGTATTACAGAATCTATAGTCAAGTGAAGGAAAGGACGAGAGGTGACAGGCCTTGAGACAACAAAAGAGTATAGGCCATAAAGTCATATCCTCATTTCAAAAAATAAGTTCATGACTCCAACGCGACTACCAAAAGGAAAGGTTAGACCCTAGAGTGATAAGAAATCAGCTGGACTGATGAACAAGATAAAGTAAACATGAACTAGGGACTGGATAATAGTCAATATCATGAGAATTTTAGAGATTGCATCCCGGCGATAATAGAATGGATGACAGAAGAATACCCTTTAAAGGTCATTTAGGAAGACGCTTTCCTAAAGCAAGCAAGGTGAGCAAAGTTAAGCTTATGGGACTGTATGTGCTAGTTACACTAAGTGTCACCCTCGCGACTAAGCAATTTCGTTATCCTTGGTACAGAAAGATTACCACGAGGCGAGTAAGGATCATCGATGATATGGAAAAATGCCAAAGATGAAGAGGTAAAACATTTATACGTAGATCATCGTAGCAATAAATCTTAGTACTCCCCTAAAGGGGGAATATGGAGTGATGTGGCATTAAGTCAGACTTAAGTGGTTCTAGTAACTATGGAATGATAAAGGAAGAATGCGATAAAAAAATGAGAAAGGGATGAGACTGCACTTATTCAAATCCTACAGATATGCTACGATTCCAGAACATTATGCAAATATGACGTAAAGGAGAGGAAGTAAGGGTTCCTGCCCGAGATGTTATTGATAGATAAGGAGCATGTGCAAGACATAAGTTAAGATAAAGGAGATAACCCAAGAAGATTACGGGGAATATAGATATGAGAATGGGCCAACGAGTAGTTAGTAGTTTATCCAGGAAGAGCCTAGTTATGGCTAAACAAGAGGACATAGACAAATCAACAGATTGTGCAAGACGAACATAGTGAAACCCAACATGAGGAATTTAGTCTCGCAGATATGACATCGTGATCCTTGAGATATATTCAGATAGGAGTTGGGTAGTTAAAGGTAAATAAAAGAGAATGCCACTGGGAAGACAGTCAAAATATTAGTTCAGAAGCAACCCTACAAGCACAAGGGCGTGGAAATAAGTAACTACGAATAATTATAGGCGGGGAAGAACATCAAAACTTCCGTCAAGTATACGATGTGATAAGCTTGTAACTTCACAAGAGCCAAAAGGTCTCCCTAAGTACTACAATGAAAGACTAGCTGAGGAAATAAGAAAGAAGGCTTCAACCTAAGAACAATGGCCTAAAGAGGAAATGGTCTTGTAACAACAGTCTCACAACAACATTGTATGCACTCTATAAGAAAGTGGCACCTAGCGTGGCTAATGAGCGGGACATGAAACCAAAATTAATATTTGAGACCATATGAATTGCACAAAATTTAGACATGCATGGGGACTAAGATAAGCTAAGTATGCACGCAACAATGGGGCAGAAAGACCAGGAAAAGTAATTGCTTTCGTTTAAAGAAAGCTAAGATGGAATGAAAGGAATTATTCGATCAATGATCCAGAGTTAGTTACGTTATGAACGCACTTAAAATTTCGGAGTATTATCCATGCAGCATATATATTGATATTCATACAGCCGTAGAAGACTCCGGTATAAGTTAAAAGAAAGAATTGAGCCTAGGGCATAGACAAAGGATTGAATTATCAGAATATTGTATCATGGATATTCCATAGCGCCCATGAAAGGCTAAAGTAATAACTAATACCAGGAGCCGCATATCGGAAGATAGCTTAAGCCTACAAGAAGGCTAATCAAAAGAAAGAGGAAACTAAAGAGTTTAATCAACTAAGTAAATCAGGAGTTTGATTACTGGACTCGAAAAATTTCAGGAATCGTGATTGAGAACATAGCAGAATCACTCTTAATATCAGAGGTACAAGAGAGATAGTACAATAACAATATTCTATAACGGCTCTACGATAAAGCCAGTTAGAAGAGTACGAGCCTTATAAGAAGTCAGTATGAAGCTCCCACCAGATTGTGTATGCACGAGAGGTGCAAGTATTATACTAGAGCTTCAAGTTGTGGATGTGAATTATACCTGTGTTAAAGCAAGGTCATGAAAGAGATGAAAGATATGATGCGAAATTTTAAGGTAAGTAAGGTAAAGGTGAACAACATATGAGATACGCAAATGCAGAAGGTTGCGAATAATCCATACTATAGATAGAAGGTTAGAAGCGCTGAGATTCAGTATCCAGTAATGGTAGCGTCGTCGTCAATGGCATGTCTTCCATCCTATGGTTTCTAGGTATCGAGAAGTATAACTAAGAGAATAAAAAAGAGTTAGAAACGATGTGATGTCTCGCTTGATGTTCCAGGATGACATAAGGAAATCTACGATGCAAGTAAGCTGAAGGAAGGTTGCGAGTAGTATAAATAGATATGTGTAGGTCGCAAGCTAAAGTACGGTAAAGCGACAAGGTTTTAGGAAAATAGGAATAAGGATAAGAAATGGCGAGTGAGAAGGTGACGAGAATGGATAAGTCCTCGGGATTAAGCGCATGAAAACAAGAGAGCTGATGGTTTCTCTAAGTTATAGAGAGCTCCGTATAGCTTGAATGAACTCAAAAGATTCTAAGACTAGTAGCATTTAGAAGAAATGGAATGATGCCCTGGTAGTAGAATGAGGGTGTAATTGTGATAGATGAAGGATGACGTTTGGGCCCTCGATTGAGTAATGATTTCATGAATTGTACAAGACTAAAATACCCACGTAAGGTGAATCACATTGGGATGTTATGAAATATGGTTATGGATGTATGGTATCACCCCAAGGTGGATCAGGAAAATCACTTCAAATGTTCCTCGATGCAAGATAAGCCCTAATGGCAATGTATTACGTAAGAGGTTTCAAGTTATCAGTAGTAGATTGTAGATCAATATTGAGGTGAATCAACAATGGATGGATAAAAGTTACAAAGTACGAGATGAGATTAGGCCATCAGTCTTAAAATGAACAATAATAAATCTAAGTAAGAGTAACCTGAAGTTGGTGGCAGACCTCAGTGACCATAAATCTAAGTAAGAGTTATGGTATAGTATGACCTACCTAGATACAGTAAAGTCATACGGATGGAAAAACGGAGCTATGAAATAAGGTATAACAATATTCGTAAGTTTAACAAATAACCGAGCAAAGAACTTCAGTATACCCATAGATGCCCAGAGGGACAGCTTGTCATAATTCTGAATATGTTTACAAAGTAAGGCCTAGAGATTGGCTAAAAGCCGGAGGAAAAAGGAGATAAGAGTCGCATAGGCGCACTTTCAAGGTCAGACTCATACAAGCTGCATGACAGAAGGTAACAAAAGTTACGAGACTGGAAGGATTCAGACCACAATCATGGTGTGAGAAAGAGGCCTAAAGGGGGGAAGGCCCTGGCATTTGGACTTATTCACAAAACCATTGCCTAGATGGCAAGTAGAGTATTAAAGTATTCGCAAGAACTATAGGTTATAAGAATGATAAGTGCATCATTCAACATTCGAGGACGAATGTGCCAAAGGGGGGAATGATGTTACACCCCATATTTTCGTATGTAAAAGTATGCCATAAGTAAATTGATGAAAGCTCGAAAATGAGTTTCGTTGAAGTTTGACATTTCGGGATAAATACGGTCTAAGCTATAATACCCCATATTTATGGACTATTGCCATACAAGGTACCACACGACCATGATAGTAAGGTGTATAAAGTGTGTTAAAAGTGAGTAGCATTTTAAGTAATTTGAGATAATTCTTAATTATGTGGATAATTGAGTAATTATAGATTTTTAAGTGGGAGATTAATATATAAATTGGATTTTATGGAGAATTATTTAGGTGAAGATTTTGGATAATTCTAAGGGGACAACCTTCTCGTGGGTTTATGAAGACTTGGCAGCAAGTTAAAGCCAATTTAATGACTCTTAAATTTATGTGAAAGGTGGCATTGTAAGAGATTTTAAGTGGCTAAAATAAGCCTTATAAGTGGGGCCCACACCACTATAAAAAGGGACCTTTCTAATTCATTTCATTCATTTTAAGAAAGAATGTCATACGGATTTACTTTAGCAAAGTAAACTACTTCAACAAATTTCAAGCAAAGATTTCTTAGCATCTTAGCAACGTGGGACTTTACAATTTTAAGGAAGTGCGGTGCAATCTTTTCCAAGAATATCAAACGGATATTTTCCTACTTCGATCTGCCGTTACGTATTGTCACAATTGACGTGTGTTAGAGGGATTGTCAAGAGAATCGGCTCAGGTATGTTAAGGCTATCCCTTCTTTCTTTTGGGCATGACCCAGATGATACTAATGAAACGAGTAAAATACGCAACTTTCATAAATGACTCTATTCATAGAAATACTAGGGGTACCTATATTCTTGATTCCTCATGTGTCTTATTATTCTATCATTTGTTCATGGGTCTCAAAAACATATGTAAGTTGATAAAGCTAATTTCATGATTTAAATCAAAGGCATAATGACCTTTTGACATTCTGAGAAACCGTATTAACGTATTTCTTATGCAGTTCATACATGTATACATGTACATTGACCCATGACCATATGGCGTTATATACGTGTATATTATATGTATATGGGATATGGGAAAATGTTACGGCAGTATATACGCACCACCACCTGATCAGCTGGTATACGTTGATAATTTGCCCACAGTGGCCGAGATGATATGATGGAATTCCCTCAGAGGCTTGATGATGTTATGAACGCATATACCTAAGCATGGTATGACATTTATACACATATCCATGACATTGTAAATTTTAATGATTCACAAAGTTGTTCAGATTTGCATGTTAAGTCTTTTACTCCATGTTTCTCTCATGTCTATTATTTACAGATTTTCATTCCTTACATACTCGGTACATTATTTGCACTGACATCTATTTTGCTCGGGGATGCTGCGTTTCATGCCCGCAGGTCCCGATAGATAGGTCGAGAGTCCTCCAAGTAGTCTATTGGCTCAGCGGAAGATGTTGGTGCGCTCCATTTGCTCCGGCGTTACTATTGGTCAGGATGATTAGGACATGTGTTGATTGGTATGGCGGGGCTCTGTCCCGACCCTTATGATATTTATGTACTCTTACAGGCTTGTAGACATAGGTCATATATATGGATACTTGTATGGCCTTGTCGGCCTATGTTTTAACTATATAATGGATTACATTGGCCTTATAGGCCCGTATGTCACAGGTATGAGTTTTTATATCCGGTTGGATCGTTCTATGTTGGTTAATCCCTCATGTTTACTCTGTTTATCGCATGACGCCCCTTCTGGCCCACTTACCTATGATGATGTAATAAGAAAGATATGTTATGTTGGTACTCGGTTGAGTAAGGTACCGAGTGCCCGTCGCGGCCCATCAGTTTGGGTCGTGACAAATCCCTCTACAAATCTCCTGTAATAACCTGTCAAACCGGGAAAGCTACGATCCTCCGTCTATGTCGTAGGTCTAGGCCAAGTCTTTACTGCCTCAATCTTTTGTGTATCAACCCTTATACCTTCACCTAAAATAATATGCCAAAGGAAAGCTACAGAATTCAACCAAAATTTACATTTAGAGTATTTTGCATACAACTTCCCTTTTTGTAGAACTCTGAGCACAATATGCAAATGATCTGCATGCTCAGTCTCTGAATGAGAATACACCAATATATCATCAATAAATACAATCATGAACAGATCTAGAAAGGGTCTGAACACACAGTTCATCAAATCTATGAATACTGCTGGGGCATTGGTCAAGCCGAATGACATAACACGAAACTCAAAGTGTCTGTATCTGGTCCTGAATGTTGTCTTCGAAATATCTTTCTCCTTAACCCTTACCTGATGGTACCCGGACCTCAAGTTTATCTTCGAGAAACACTTGGCACCTTGTAACTGATCAAATAAATCATCAATCCTCGGGAGCGGGTACTTATTCTTGATCGTCACCTTATTCAACTGTCTATAATCAATACATATCCGCAAGGAACCATCTTTCTTCCTTACAAATAACATAGGTGCTCCCCACGGTGATGTACTAGGTCTGATAAAGCCTTTTTCAAGCAAGTCCCTTAGTTGTTCCTTCAAGTCTTTTATCTCTGCAGGTGCCATTCTATAGGGAGGAATGGATATTGGCTGAGTATCTGGTAATATGTCAATAGAAAACTCAATTTCTCGCTCTGGCGGAAGACATGGAAGCTCATCAAGAAAAACATCGGGAAACTCATTAACCACAAGGATAGATTGAATAGTTGATGACTCTACTTTCACATCTCGTATCCGAACTAAGTGATAAATATAGCCATTTCTAGTCATCTTCCATACATTGAGATAGGAAATAAACATACCTCTCGGCGATGCCGTATTACCTTTCCACTCCAAAACAGGCTCCCTTGGAAACTGGAATCGAACCATCTTTGATCTACAATCAACGTTGGCATAACAAGAAGCCAACCAATCCATACCCAGTATAACATCAAATTCTACTATATCTAACTCAATTAGTTATGCTACTGTAGATCGACTATGAACTACTACTGTACAATCTCTATATACTCGCCTAGCAATCTCTGAATCCCCAACAGGTGTGGACACCTCAAAAGGTTTAACCAACTCAGGTTCTATTCCAAACTTACTAGCAACCAACGGAGTAACATATGATAAGGTGGAACCTGGGTCAATCAATTCATATACATCATATGAGGAGACTAATAATACCTGTAACAACATCAGGTGATGACTCCTGATCATGTCGACCTACTAATATTTCAGCCTATCACTTTATTCTGAAAACTTCAACAAGACAGTTTTTTACTTTTAGCTCCCCTTGCTCCATCCATTGGCTCTTCGAGTTGCCTAACATTCTCCTTCTACTAGGGACAAGAGCCACACTAAGGTAATATTTATCCCTTTCAGGCTTTCAGTGCCTATCTTTGTAATTGTTTTTTGAATATTCTAGTATTAATATCTAGCTATACTATTCTAGAGTGCACCATCTGGGTATCTCACAAGAAGATCTATTAGCACATTTGCAATATCCTTCAGAAATGTCAAATAACGCAAACAATCCATCCACCATTTTGGGTTACTCTAACCCCAGTCAGATCCTGATATCCCTTCCTTCTCTTGAACTATATCTGTTAGCTCCCATAGGGCATAACTGAGATGGGTGTGGCCGATTGTGCATACATTTGTTATTGTTAAAGGTAACTCAAAATGTTTATATTTCTCTGTCTGAATTGTGAATACTGATAATCTTTATTTACTGGGTGCCTCGTACCCTTCTTCACCTTGCATCTGTTACTTGTTGAAACTTGTATCTACCTTCTGAATCTCTCATTTCTTTTCACCATATGGGTGGATAAATATTCTTACCTTAAGGCTCCTTATCAAGAAGCTTACACGTCTTAGTACACACATGTTTTGCTGAAGACCTCACATTTATCCATCATAAGAATGATGCAAAATCGAGTTCCTCTAGCTCAACTCTTCCACAACCACATGAAATCTCTTACCTACTATCTTTTGGATATAGGTATCGTCTTATTATGAATAAAATAGAATTTAGGAGTTTGAATTCTTACAAGTGAGTTCTACCACACGATCTAGAGTAAGAAGAAAGAGTGATAGTCCTAAATGCCCTGTAGCCTTCTACTTATAACTGTGGTGCACAGCACACCCATAAACAAGACTCTACTAGACACTGCTTGTAGACTCCCTCGGACAGAACTGCTCTGATACCACTTTTGTCACAACCCAAACCAATGGGCCGTGATGGGCACCCGGTGCCTTACTGTAACACCCCGGAAAACAAATTCAAAGTACTTAAGTGTAAGGCCTGGTAAAATTTGCAAAGAAAATAATATTTTATGGTGCCGGACTAGGCTCAAACTTTTTGGGTTGAACAATGCACGAGAATGAAAAGGAAATTTTTTGGCAGAAAAATGTAATTTTGCGGTCCATTATGCGACTGCAGAATCACTCTACGGGCCGCATAATGGCCGCAGAAGTGAGCAGGAGAAGGGCCAGTCCGGGGAAATTATGCGGTCGATTATGCGACTGCATAACCGTTTTGCGGTACATTATGCGATCGCATAACAGTTATGCGGACCGCATAGTGACCGCATACACAGACAGATTTTGGCCAACTTTGGACATCAATATGCGACCTATATGCGGTCCGTATAACTATTATGCTTTTGGGTTTTTAAAACCCGACCGTACTTCATTAAATACACATTTTGGGCCATTTGTGAGAGATAATCTGACATTTTAGAGTGAGAGAGGGTGCCCTAGAGTGAGAAGGTGTTCTCCAATAATTGTTCTTCAATTCTTGCCCAAGTTTTGGAAGATTGAGAAGGGAAACTCACTAGGTCTTCATCCTAGAGGTAAGATTCTACACCCTAACCCTCAATTTCAAATTTTGTGTAGAAATGGATAATAAGCAAGATAATTTCTGGGCAAGAGGGGTTATTGTACATGCATGTGTTATCAAGGGGTGTAGAAAGATTGTTGAGCTAAAAATGGTAAAGGTTGGGTTGTGGGATGATGGAATCCTCCATAAAAGGATATTGAAAACTTAATACACATCTAGTGTTTGATAAAATGCTCAAATGAGCTAGAACCATAATCATCTTCCTAATTGTGGTTTAATTTGTTATATTTCTAAAATAGATTAAAGTTGCTAAGAATTTCAAAACATTTAGAGTGTAAGGAAGCTCAAGTAAGGTATGTTGGCTAAACTCTTCTTTAAGAGTTGGAATTCTCATTATCCTTGTGAGTTCCGAGATGTTGATTATAAATCGAGTATTCCGATCAGCTTTGTGATGAAGATATATGTTCAATTCGTATTTCAAATTCTCTTATCATATTGCATTATAAATTGAGGATGTGTCCCAAACTATGGATTACGTATCCACATGTTATAATTTCTAGTCGTGATTTAT
>AWOL01S0019331.1:97809-125297 GCA_000715115.1 Nicotiana otophora | reverse complement strand
GAAGCGGTTAAAACATGGGTAAAGTAACATCAACACATATCGAACTATGCCAAACATCAATATCACTATAGCTTTTGTTGTTGGAATCCCACAGACTCAGAAGAAGTTCGACGCGGTATGGGTCATTGTGGACAGATTGACCAAGTCGGCATATTTTATTCCAATGGCAGTTACCTATTCGTTAGAGCGGTTAGCTGAGATCTACATCCGCGAGATCGTCTGTCTTCACGGTGTGCACGTGTCTATCATATCCGATTAAGGTAGTACGCAGTTCACCTCGCACTTTTGGAGAACTGTACATCGTGAGTTGGGCACGCAGGTTGAGTTGAGTACAACATTTCATCCCCAGACGGTCAGGCAGTTCGAGCACACTATTCAAATATTGGAGGATATGNGGACGCGACGCATCCAGCCTTCGCTTCTACTTCCAGCTTTCGCACGCGATGGCGGACGCTACGGTCTGACTTCACTGCTAAGGGTGCGCGAACTGATCTTTTGCTAGATTGGATGCGACGCATCCAATCTCTCTTCCTCTACCTAGAGCACCTTTTCTTCATATTTTTGCACTCCAAACCCCCTAATTCACCACACACAACTCAACTAGTCATAAAACCAATAATTAAACCATGTTGGGCATTTTAAAGATCAAATAACATCAAGAAGCGGTTAAAACATGGGTAAAGTAACATCAACACATATCGAACTATGCCAAACATCAATATCACTATAGCTTTTGTTGTTGGAATCCCACAGACTCAGAAGAAGTTCGACGCGGTATGGGTCATTGTGGACAGATTGACCAAGTCGGCATATTTTATTCCAATGGCAGTTACCTATTCGTTAGAGCGGTTAGCTGAGATCTACATCCGCGAGATCGTCTGTCTTCACGGTGTGCACGTGTCTATCATATCCGATTAAGGTAGTACGCAGTTCACCTCGCACTTTTGGAGAACTGTACATCGTGAGTTGGGCACGCAGGTTGAGTTGAGTACAACATTTCATCCCCAGACGGTCAGGCAGTTCGAGCACACTATTCAAATATTGGAGGATATGCTTCGCACTTGCGTTATGGATTTCGGGGGTTCTTGGGATCAGTTCTTGCCACTTGTGGAGTTTGCCTACAATAACAGCTATCGGTCGAGCATTCATATGGCTCACTATGAGGCATTATACAGGAGGCGGTATCGTTCGCCAGTTGGATGGTTCGAGTCATGAGAGGCTCGGTTGTTGGGTACAGATTTGGTACAGGACACCTTGGATAAGATCAAGATTATTCAGGATAGACTTCACACCGCTCGATCTAAGTCGAAGCGTTATGCCGACCGTAGAGTTCGTGATGTTGCATTCATGATTGGAGAGAGTGTATTTCTCTAGGTTTCACCCATGAAGGGTGTGATGAGGTTCATAAAGAAGGGCAAGCTGAGCCCTAGGTATATCAGACCCTTTAAGATTCTTGAGAGAGTGAGTGAGGTGGCCTACAAGCTCGCATTGCTACCTAGTTTATCAGTAGTCTATTCAGTGTTCCACGTCTCCATGCTCTAGAAGTATTACAATGATCGGTCCCATGTGTTAGATTTTACCTCAGTCCAATTGGATAAGGAATTGACTTATGATGAGGAGCTGGTGGTTATTCTAGCGTGGCAGGTCTGGCAGTTGAGGTCTAATAGTTATCCTTCAGTTCGAGTGCAGTAGAGAGGTCAGCCGATCGAGGCAGCTATGTAGGAGTCCGAGTCAGATATGCGGAGTAGATATCCATACCTTTTCACTAGTCCAGGTACCTTTCTATGTCCGTTCGAGGACAAACATTTGTTTTAGAGGTGGAGAATGTGATGACCCAATAGGTCATTTTCAGTTTTAGCCCTTATTTTATGTTTTGAAACCTTGAATAGCTCTGTTTAGCCTTCCTTAATTTGTGTGCGCAGTCTGTGTCCCCTTTCCGGAAGGTTTTATGAGAAAATTAATGAAAATGTGAAAGTGTGTCTTAAACCCTATTTGAGTTGACTACGGTCAACGTTTGTGTAAATGGACTCGGATCAGTATTTTGATAGTCCCGATGGGTCCGTATTGTGATTTGGGACTCGGACGTATGCCCAAAATCGAATTTGAAAGTCTCTAACTTGATTTTTCATAGTTTGTTGAAAACTAGTAATTTAAAGGTTTAAATGATTCATAAGTTTGACCATAGGTTAAATTTGTTAATATCGGGTTCAAATTTTGGTTCCGAAACTTGGTATAAGTTTATTACAGTATTTATGACTTATCTGCAAAATTTGATACAAAACAGAGTTGATTTGACGTGATTCGGACGTCCTGTTGTGAAATTGCATGTTCTTAAGTTTCATTGAAAATATCATTCGTTTTAGTGTATGATTCATAGTTCTCGATATTATTATGGTATTGTGATCGCGCGAGCGAGTTCGTATGATGTTTTACACTTGTGTGCATGTTTGGTTTGGATCCCCGAGGGCTCAGGTGAGTTTTGGATAGGCTACAGATGTTTTGAACTTAGAATTTCTGGTTTTGGCTTCTGCTGTCAGCTGGTGTGTCCTTCTTCGCGATCACGAAGATACTCCCACGATCGCCAAGAGTTGTTTGGGGATTGGGGTAGGTTTACTCATCGCGGACGCAGAGCAGTGGGGGTCTTCCATTCACGAACGCGGCCACTCCGTCGCGAACGCATAGCGGGGACTGGGAATGGAACTCACTCTACGTGAACACGAAGGCAAGGTGGGTTAAGCCTACACGAACGCGTAGAGTGTTTTGTGATCGCGTAAACGAATTGATCAGTTCCCTTCACGAACGCGTCAGGTGTCTAGCGAACATGATGAACATCTGACGCCCAGTCATATAAACATTACAAACACGAGATTTCACCCATTTTTCACCATCTTTCTATTAGAGCTCGGTCTAGTGGCGATTTTGAAAAGACATGTCATCAACATTTCATAAGTTAGTGTATTTTAACTTGTGTTCTTCCATTTCCATCATCACCCACTAGTTTCTAGCCTTAATCTATGTTCTTTTATGGTAGAAAATTAGGGATTTGGGAAGAATTGGGGGTTGTAAAAGTGAGATTTAGACCTCAAATTGAGGTCGGATTTCGAAACTAATTACATTATCGGGCTCGGGGGTGAATGGGTAATTAGGTTGTGGTCCGAATCTCGGATTATGACCAAGTGGGCTTGGGGTTGACTTTTGTTGACTTCTTGGAAAAGTGTAAAGATCTTAACTTGATGTATTGTAATTGATTTCCCTATCCTTATTTGATGTTATTGAGTCGATGTTTGTTAGATTCAATTGGTTTGAAGGCGGATTTTAGAGGAAAGGCACCAGTAGAGCTTTGATTTGCTTGCGGAGTGAGGTAAGTGTTGGGTCTAACCTTGATTTGAGGGAATTTGGAACCCTTGAGCTATGTGCTATGTGAAGTCCATGTGTAGCGGCGTATATCCGAGGCGAAGAGTGTATATAAGCCGTCAAATTACTTGTTTTCGTCCCATATTTCTTTAATATTTCTTGACTTAACCGTTATATTACTTGTTTTCCCTATCTTCATTACTTCATATTATGTCTTGTTTCATGCCTTAATTGCTACATGATTATTTGCCTTCCATGTCATACTTGCTACTTGCCATTTAACATTTCTTATATTAAATTTTTCATCCCCTCCCTAATTCCATAATTATTTACTCCTTGTCTCTATTTGTTTCCCTCATATATCTAAATTGTCTTATGTCTTGTTGCCTTATAGTTTCGTATTAATTGTTGCCTTCATTAAAGTAGTTTCACTTGTACACATTGTTAAAAGTAGATATCGTTGAGTTGGTAAAGTCGAGACATCCGAGTAGTTCGGGTATCTTTGATTATCATGTTATTCTGCATTGCTCGTACATTTGGTCTCTTGATGTATGATTTCCTGTAAATCTTAGTTATTAGTTACTACTGCTAATTGACATTATTTGGGGAGCGGGTTGCACGTCGCAACGAAAATTGAAAGCTAATGAATTGAAATGTCAGAATAAGGATGGACTATGATATTGACAGACGATTATATAGTGGGGTCAGATTGCGCGCCGCAACAGATAGTTTAAAGTTGATATTGTGAGATCGGGGTTGAACGCCGCAACATGTTGATAAAAGTTATATTTGTTGTAATTGTTGGATTACCCTCGGTTGTTGAGATGAGTCATATGACTGGTCAATTCAGGGCTCTCTGCTGGTTGATTTGAGTTTCATTGATATGAGTTACCTGCTTTACTTCTATTACTGTCTTTTCTGTAATTATTATTATTATTATTGCGTACACGTTAATGTAAGTGACCCGCCTTAGCCACATCACTATTTCGTCGAGGTTAGGCTCGATACTTATAGAGTACATAGGGTCAGTTGTACTCATACTACACTCTGCAATTCTTGTGTAGATACCGGAGTTGGTTCCAGTGGCGTACCGTAAACTTGCTGGAATCCAGCTACCTAGAGGAGACTTGAGGTATAGGTACACAACGTTCGCAGTTTTGAAATCCCCTTCTACTTCTTTTAGCTATTCATTTGATTCAGATTGTTTTGTTTATTTCAGACCATTATTTGTAGTATCTTAGACACTCATGTAATCGTGAAATCAGATCCGGGGTTTGTATTTGGATTTCGTCACTTATTAGTTTATTTACCTTGTTTCATACTATTCAGTTTCTTTATTATCATCGTATTTGAAGTTTGTTAAAAATTGTTAATAATTACATCTAACGCTGGCTTGCCTAGCAAGTGAAATATTAGGCGCCATCACGGTCGAGAGGTTGGGAATTTTGGGTCGTGACAGGTATCGTCCTCAGTTGGGGTTATAAGCTATTCAGATTGAGCATTCTATTGAGCTGATGAAAGTCGCTGTCTCCTTCGTAGGGAAGCCCCTTCATCGTTGGCTTCCCCATCATCACCAATTACCACAATGACTACGGCTCGCTCGAGCGCGACTTTCTTTTCCTTTTTATCTCGCAGCATCTGCATGATCAACCAAAACATCCTCATCGGGGATGGTAACAGAGCCCTGCGGAAGACCTGAATTTAATGGGAAAAAAATGTTAATCAATTTTCTTATACACAAAAATAAAGACAAGATTAGTTTCGCAAGTCAACTTACCATGATTTTTGGCCTTTCACCCGTATTTAAGGGCTAGTTCTTTCCACCTGCTAGTCTCAGGCATGGTAATGTCCAGGATTTTCTGAACCCACTGATCCAAGCCTTCAACCCTTGGTGGTGTCCACAGAGTTTCTGAAATAATGAAAAGAGAAGGATCAATATCAACATAAAATAACCTTTTTTCAGAGAAAAGGCAAACGTTGAACTTACATGTATGAGTCCATGACTCAGGGAAAGATGGATTTATGGCCTGGATGATATCCCTGGTGGAAACAATAACGAACCGCTTCATCCATCCACGGTCGTTATCATCATTCATACTGGTGAGCAAAGCATGATGTCCATAATTGGTGAGAGACTGCTTGCCGTAGATGTTTAGGCTTTGACCAATTAATTTGTGAGGTTAGATATTTTAGATCCCAGTCGTATGATAACTTGCACAATCGCTCGGTCTTCCTTGTATGAGCGTATCAGAGAGAGTCAGTATGATGATCTCCATTTTCTTGTTCTTAAGGACACGGTACGTCGCGATGGTGCCAAGCAGGTTACTATTGGAGATGATGGGGTTTTGAGGATGCAAGGTCGTATTTGTGTGCCCAACGTGGACGGGCTTCGTGAGTTGATTCTTGAGAAGGCCCGCAATTCACGTTATTCTATCCATCCGGGTACTGCCAAGATGTATCAGGACTTGTGGAAGCATTATTGGTGGAGGAGGATAAAGAAAGATATAGTTGCATATGTAGCTCGATGTCGGAATTGTAAGGATGTAAAGTACGAGCATCTGAGGCTTGGTGGTTTGCATGAGAGGTTAGATATTCCCGAGTGGAAGTTGGAGCGTATCACTATGGATTTTACTGTTAGAATCCCACGGACATAGAAGAAGTTCGACGCGGTATGGGTCATTAATGTGGATAGATTGACCAAGTCAGCACATTTCATTCTAGTGGCAGTTACCTATTCTCTATAGCGGTTAGCTGAGATCTACATCCACGAGATCATTCGTCTTCACGGTGTGCCCGTGTCTATCATTTCTAATCGAGGTACGCAATTCACCTCGTACTTCCAGAGGGCCGTACAATGTGAGTTGGGCACGCAGGTTGTTGAGTACAACATTTCATCCCCAGACGGATGGTCAGTTCGAGCGCACTATTCAAATATTGGAGGATATGCTTCGCGCTTGCATTATGGATTTTAGGGGTTCTTGGGATCAGTTCTTACTGCTTGTGGAGTTTGCCTTCAATAACAGCTACAAGTTGAGCATTCATATGGCTCACTATAAGGCATTATACGGGAGGCGGTGCCGTTTGCCAGTTGGATGGTTCGAACCGGGTGATGCTCGATAGTTGGGTACAGATTTGGTACAGAATGCCTTGGATAAGGTCAAGATTATTCAGGATCGACTTCGCACCTCTCAGTCTAGGTAGAAGAGTTATGCCGACCGTAGAGTTCGTGATGTTGCATTCATGGTTGGAGAGAGGGTATTGCTCCGGGTTTCACCCATGAAGGGTGTGATCTGATTTAGAAAGAAGGGCAAGTTGAGCCCTAGGTATATAAAATCGAGATTCTTGAGAGAGTGGGTGAGGTGGCCTACAAGCTCGCATTGCTACCTAGTTTATCAGCAGTCCATTCGGTATTCCATGTCTCCATGCTTCGAAAGTATTATAGTGATCTGTTCCATGTGTTAGATTTCATCTCAGTCCAATTGGATAAGGATTTGACTTATGAGTAGGAGCCAGTGGCTATTCTAGCCCGGCAGGTCCAGCAGTTGAGGTCTAAGAGTTATACTTCAGTTCGAGTATATTGGAGAGGTCAGCCGATCGAGGCAGCTACGTGGGAGTTTGAGTCGGACATGCATAGTAGATATCCACACCTTTTCACCTGTCCAGGTACCTTTCTATGTCCGTTCGACGACGAACATTTATTTTAGAGGTGGAAAATGTGATGACCCGATAGGTGTGATGACCCGATAGGTCATTTTAAGTTTTAGCCCTCATTTTTGTGTTTCGAAACTGCGAATAACTCCGTTTAGACTTCCTTAATTTGCGTGCACAGTGAGGATCCCCATTTTTGAAGGTTTTTATGAGAAAATTGATGAAACTATAAAATCGTACCTTAAAAATCATTTGAGTTGACTACGGTCAATGTTTTGTGTAAATGGACCCCGATCAGTATTTTGATATTCCCGGTGGGTCCGAAATCAAATTCGAAAGTCCCTAACTTGATTTATCATAATTTGTTGTAAACTTGTAATTTAAAGGTTTAAAGGATTCATAAGTTTGACATTAGATTGAGTTTGTTGATATCAGATTCAGATTTTGGTTCCAGAACTTGGTATAATTTAATTACAGTATTTATGACTTGTCTACAAAGTTTGGTGCATAAACGGAGTTGATTTGACATGATTCGTACTTCTGGTTGAGAAATTGCATGTTCTTAAGTTTCATTGAAAACTTCATTTATTTTGGTGTCCGATTTGTAGTTCTAGGTGTTATTATGGTATTTTTATCACATGAGCGAGTTTCTTTGATATTTTTACTCTTGTGTACATGTTTGGTTTGGAGCCCCGAGGGCTCGGGTGAGTTTAGGATAGGCTACAAATATTTTGAACTTAGAATTTCTTGTTTTGGCTTCTGTTGTCAGCTGGTGTGTCCTTCTTCGCGATCGCGAAGAGTAGTTTAGGGACTGTGGTAGATTTATTCATCGCGAACGCGAGGTTTTGGTCGCTAACGCGGAGCAGCGGGGGTTCTGCTATTTGCGAACGCGGCCACTCAATCACGAACGTGTAGAGGAGGCTGGGAATAGAACTTACTCTACCAGAACGTGAGCCCAGGCTTGCGAACATGAACGTGAGGTGGGCTAAGCCTACGCGAACGCGTAGAGTGTTTCGCGATAGCGTAAGCCAACTGGGCAGTGCCCTTCGCGAATGCGTCAGGTGTCTCGTGAACGCGATGGACATCTGATGCCCAGTCATATAAACATTCCAGACACGGGATTTCACCCATTTTCACCATCTTTCTATAAGAGCTCGGCCTAGAGGCAATTTTGAAGAGAAATTTCATCACCCTTTCATAGGTTAGTATATTTTAACTTATTTTCTTCCATTTCCATCATCACCCACTAATTTCTAGCCTTAATCTATGTTCTTTCATGGTAGAAAATTAGGGATTTGAGAAAATTGAGTGGAGGTTGTAAAATTGAGATTTAGACCTCAAATTAAGGTCGGATTTCGAAACTAATTACATAATCGGGCTCGAGAGTAAATGGGTAATTGGGTTTTGGTCCAAATTTTAGGTTTTGACTGTCGCGCCCTGCTTTTGCATGTGACAACTATTTTAAAGGAAGGTAATTAAAAGAGAAGAGTCGCCACCTAACGATTTTTAAGGTGTGTTAGGGTGCCTATTTGCAAATAACTCTGTTTTAACTAGTACGAGTCACCAATGATCGGGTAAGGGCTCAAATGACCTCAAAGAGAAGGTGTTAGGCATTCCCCAAGGTCCACAACTGGGGATTCCGGCCGAATTTTAAACTATGTGGATTATATTATTAGGCTAGGTGATCAAATAAACAAAGAGAAGTATAGAAGTCGAGGAATATTATCATAACACATGAGAATTGGTAAAAATCCTTAATGATTACAAGGATAAAACTACATTGGTCTACGTTAGATGACTAATTGTAAATAACAGGTATATAAAGAAAAGGGGGTCCTAAGTTTTTTAGCCTAGGGAGTTGCTCATATTATTCAGCGAGCACAGACTATCATCTCTTGCTACCCTATTACTATGTTGAAGTCGTTACCTAAAGGCGCTCTAATTCAATTCTAAATCGTACCCTATGCGTGCACTACCTGTCCCATTCCTGTGATCCCGGAGGCTTTGGACCTCTATTTGGGTGGTTCTACACTTTACTTAGGTTGCTCAAAATGATAAAAATAATCGCGTATTCAAAACAAGTAGGACAACACATAATAGCAAAGAGTGGCTCATGTTAGCCTCCATACATAACGACAAAGCACGCAAATAAGTTCCAGGCTACACAATAGACAATTTCCAAATTAAGACGTATTTGAGTCATTAAGTCATATGGGCATGATTTCTATATGATTCTGATTTCAAGTCGTACAGGCAGCGCTGCTGTTCCAAATTAACTAATTCGCATATTACAGGTGTTATAAAACCTATAGACATGAATTCTAAGTGGTTTGCGCAACGGGCAGTGAGAGCTATTAGAAAACTTGACATTACCAACGTTTGAGTCTATAGATATGCTCTCTAGGCAAGTAACAATATCTTATAAGCAAGATTTCTAATGGTTGGTATTTGAACTCAATTTTGTCATACTCATTCTATAGGCATGCTATCTAGGTGGCAGTATAATAAAATAATAGAAGCAGCCGATTAATTAATTAGTTAGTTAAGACCCTATAGTCATGGTATCTAGATGAGCCTTAACAAAGGTATGTATGATTACAACTCTATAGGCATGTTATCTAATAATCATATAGAAGTAGACATGAGAGCGGGTAAAATATTTAGTCAAACAAATATGCTTTTGAATAATGTACAGGTAATAGGCAAGTTAAGTGAAGTGTGAGATTTCCTATAAGCATGGTTTCTAGGTTGACAAAGCATATGTTATACATCCTATAGGCATGTTGTCTAAACGCACAATAATAACATAGAAATCAAGTATAGTAACGGCTAACATGTTTGAGGTAGCGAGTATTAGTCAAATTAGGTGAGATATGTGTGATTCCTATAGACATGATTTCTATTAGCGTGCAGAAGTAGAGCAAGTCAAACAGAGTAGCAAATAAAACATATGGACCCCATAGGCATGTTCTCAACCCTTTATGCAAGAATAAAGCACACCCATTCCCGAATTTCACTAACACCCCAATTATTCGTTATTACAGGGTACATGACCAAAATGGAATAATACAAACTCAAAGATAACGAAATACACAGTGAAACAAATACAAGCCCCGTCAAACTGTATAAGCCCACTATAAAATAACCCAGTGAATTTCTAGGCCTTCAGTAGCCTCACCAACCAACAGACCCAAATCTCAGGCTCACAAGGACAGTAGAATCTTCCTGAATCCAATGCCTAGGCCAAACTACACATATGGCCCAAAACCATGCCCAACGAATAACTTACTTAGCCAAATGTAGCCAAACTTAACCATACATGTGACAAACCATTCATGTAATTAATTAAATAACTTTTCACACTTAACTCCTAAAGCTATAACTAGCAACAGTTCTAACCAAAGTACATAGACAAGATCACATGAAATACTGACAAGTTCACAAGGCAGGTTCATACTTGTGTTCCCAGAAATAAAGCTAAAGTGATAGGATTGACCATCATAGGATATTGAACTATTCCAAAAGAGTTTCAAAAGTAAAATGATTCAAAATTAGCCTAAAAGAACTTTAGACACAAGATTTAAACATGGAAATCTAATAGAGTCATAGACAAGAACAACTATAGCATAGCCTCCATATGAAAGTTTTAACATGAAGTCCTAGTGAAAACAACATAACAGAACAAGTTCATGATCGAGCAATCACTTAGTTCAGAATGAGAAAAATGTAACACGCTGAGCATCAATCATAATACCAAAGTTAAGAAACAATATCAGAACTCATGAAAGGTGAAAATATATCAACTCCAGATTAACAGGACATCCAGACACTAGGTCTTGATAACATATAGGAGAAGGGGCTAGATATTGCATCTCATTCTAAAGGTCTTTAGGCAATATTAAAGAGCACTAGATTGAACAAATCAGGTAGCACACGTTAAGTGAAAAGAAAGCATGTTTGTCTAATCAACGTGATCAAGAAATAACTCTAGGAAAGCATTAAGTTATACATAAATGATTTAACAAGAATTAGAACATATTCTAGGCATAAATTGATTTATCATAAGAATTCAGAACATGGTAGAAGATAAACTCAGGACAAGCAGTAGATGTAAGTATTCAGACACACACAAACACACCAGGCTAGACATGCTTAAGAAAGCTAGAATCAGAGTTAGAATTTAGGCTAGTTCAGATGCTAGAAAAATATAGAACCACGAGAATAACTTCTATGCAAATGGGCTGCAAACAGAGATGACATAGAAGCATATTGATTCACAAAACTCTCAATGGCATAGATATACAGAGCAATAACACACACGAACAGAGAATAAAACTACAAAGGCCAAAAGAACTTACCAGTTACCAATTAACGAACAAGCAAATGCGAAGAGCAATTTCCAGAAGTAGTTCATTTAACAATAGAAAAGAGCAGCAGAATCCCCAAAATTACAATGCGTCAGAGTTCCCAAGGGTCTCGAATGAACCCCGAGCTGTGCTCGCACTGAGAAAGAATACAATCGAATTCGAATGGCCTTGACTTTCAGCCGTCGAGGGTCTCAAATTTCAGAGTATAATGAGTGAGAATGAGAGACTAATGTCGTGATTCAGCAATAATCCTTGAGGCCTCAAAAGGGAACGTGGAATGGGATTATGTAGTGGTAGAAGTTAAACGAACAAACATAGGTGATAGATAATTAAGCACAAAATAAGAAAAGAAAATCAATCAAGCTCATGCAAGGAAAAGGAAAATCGCACGCATAGCCTATTCCGATTCATAATAGGTAAAAATTGGACAAACCCTAGTTTGACGAGTAGTCAAAAAATTAGCCAAGAATCTCGGTGAAGCAGACACATACGACCTTGTTGAAAGTGTATACAGACGGATTTTCGTATAAATCTTGTAAGTTGAGGATGATTTCACTCGATTCGAAGAGGTAATACTTGCCAAAATTGGGCCAGTACTAAGTAATACCACGCGCGTATGAATGATAATGAGATAATGCAAATAAGGTAAGCAGATTGTGAAAGAATTTCATGATTTAGCCGGGTTTTGAGGGGATTTGGGATGAGGGGGCTAGGGCTTGGTGTAGGAGTGGGGAGATGAGAAAATGGAAAGGCGACTGGGTGGGGAAAATGTCTCTAGGGTTTAGGTTATGGAGATATAAGGAAAGGGGAAGGGCTATTGTGGGTCGTTGATCATCTAAGATCAGCAATCATGATTAAAGGGGAAGTAGGGCGGATCGTAAGGTGAGTTGCAACCGGGTTAGGGGTTGTCTGGTTTGGGTTTGGGATTATCGGGCTAAGGTTTTGGGGTTTGGGCTGGTGCAATTGGGTCAGGAATTAACTCAAAAATTGGTACATAGTTTAAATACACGAAATTTATTAAAAATATAAATTATAAAAATGACTAATAAATAATTAAAAATATTATTCGGGAGTAAAATAACAACTTAACATTATAAAAATATAAGAAAAGCTATTTTGATATAAATAATATAATATATATAATTATGTATAGAATTGTCCTATTTACTAGTTATCGCTTTGCTATGCATCCTTCCTCTGGATTTCACGGTGCTCTTATTTTCTTATTTTTCACGTCTCCCTTCCCTTTATCTCCCCCCTCCCCTTGCTTTGCATCTTTCTTCTGAATTTCATGGTATTGCTATTTATCTTATGAGTGTTGTTATGATACTAATATTATCTCTCGCTTTCTACGCTTTTATTTTTTATTTTTATTTTTTTATTTATTATTATTTTATTTTATTTTTTTTATTTTATTTATTTATTTTTTTTATTTATTTATTTATTTATTTATTTATTTTTTTTGAGCCGAGGGTCTCTCGGAAACAGCCTCTCTACTCCTTCGGGGTAGGGGTAAGGTCTGCGTACATACTACCCTCCCCAGACCCCATTAATGGGATTCTACTGGGTTGTTGTTGTTGTTGTTGTTGTAATTATGTATAGAATATAGGCTATTATTCCAAAATTATATAAAATAGCTTTGAAATACAAATATAATTATATAAAAACAAAGCAAAATATTATGAGATATATATGTGGATTAAAATAATAAATTCTGATGATTAAGTCACATCAAAATAATTTGGAGGGTAATCAATACATATTCAAACAATTTAAATGTATGAAAATCAATTTTAAAGCTTTTAGAAATTATGAAAAATTATAGAAAATACTTGTATGACTCTCGTAAATTGGTGATGATGCAGGAATGATATTGTTTAAAAATATATGATGTTTATAAAAATATGAGGGCAAAATTGGGTATCAACACTAACCAAGCGGGCCCGGGTTGACTTTTGTTGACTTTTTGGAAAAAGTATAAAGATCTTAACTTTATGTATTTTAATTGATTTTTATAGCATTATTTAATGTTATTGTGTCGGTTTTTGTTAGATTCGATTGGTTTGGAGGCGAAATTTAGAGGAAAGACACCGGTAGAGCTTTGATTCGCGTGCAGAGCGAGGTAAGCGTTGGGTCTAACCATGATTTGAGGGAATTAGGAACCGTTGAGCGATGTGCTGTGTGAATTACATGTGTAGCGGTGTATATGTGAGGTGACAAGTGTATATACAATGTCAAATTACTTGTTTCCATCCCGTATTTCATTAATTACTTTATTCCGTGACTTTATTGTTACATTACTTGTTTTTCCTATCTTCATTGCTTCATATTATGTCTTGTTTCATGCATTAATTGCTACATGATTATTTGACTTCCATGTCATACTTGCTACTTGCCATTTAGCATTTCTTGTATTCAATTATCCATCCCCTCCCTGATTCCATAATTATTTACTACTTGTCTCTATTTGTTTCCCTTATATATCTAAATTGTCTTATGCCTTGTTGCCTTATAGTTTCGTATTAATTATTGCGTTCATTGAAGTAGTTTCACTTGTACGTATTGTTAAAAGTAGATATCATTGAGTTGGTAAATTTGAGACATCCGAGTAGTTCGAATCTCTTTGATTATCATGTTATTCTACATTGCTCGTACATTTGTTCTCTTGATGTATGATTTCTTGTAAATCTTAGTTATTGAGTTACTATTGCTAATTGACATTGTTTGGGGAGCGGGTTGCACGCCGTAACGTAAATTGAAAGCTAATGAATATCGGAATAAGGATGGACTATAATATTGACAGACAATTATATGGTGGGGACTTGAGGTATAGTTGCACAACGTCTGCAGCTCTGAAGTCCCCTTCTATATCTTTTAGCTGTTCATTTGATTCAGACAATTATGTTTATTTCAGACCATTATTTGTAGTATCTTGGACGCTCATGTAATCGTGACATCAGATTCGGGGTTTTATTTGGATTTCATCACTTATTAGTTTATTTACCTTGTTTCAGACTATTTAGTTTCTTTATTGTCATCGTATTTGAAGTTTGTTAAAATGGTTAATAATTACATCTAACGTTGACTTGCCTAAAAAGTGAAATATTAGGCGCCATCACGGTCCCGAGGTTGGGAATTCCGGGTCGTGACAGGCATCATTCTCGATTGGGGTTATAAGCTTTTCAGATTCAGTTGATGAAGGTCTTTGTCTCCTTCATAGGGAAGCCCCTTCATCAATGGCTTCCCCATCATCATCAGTCACCATAATGACTACGACTGGCTCTGGCACAACTTTTTTTGCCTTTTTATTCTTGCCCTCGGTCGAGGAAGAGCGTCGTCTTTTCGGTTGCTTTCTTTCCGGCGGGGGACTCCGAGAGGAAACACTTGTACCGGAAGCAGGTCTGGTGGCATCTGTTCGGATGAAAGCCTCCTTCATCAACCTCGCAGCCTCTGCAGGATCAACCAAAACATCCTCATCGGGGATGGTAACAGAGCCCTGCGGAAGACCTGAATTCAACGGGAAAAAAAGTTAATCAATTTTCTTCTACACAAAGATAAAAACAAGATTAGTTTCGCAAGTTAACTTACCATAATTTTTGGCCTTCCACCCGTATTTGGGGGCTAGTTCTTTCCACCAGCGGGTCTCAGGCATGGTAATGTTCAAGATTTTCTGAACCCAATGATCCAAGCCTTCAACCCTTGGTAGTGTCCACCGAGTTGCTGAAATAATGAAAAGAGAAGGATCAATATCAACACGAAACAACCTTTTTTTTAGAGAAAAGACAAACGTTGAACTTACGTGTACGAGTCCATGACTCAGGGAAAGATGGATTTATGGCTGGGATTTATCCCTGGTGGCAACAACAATAAACCGCTTCATCCATCCACGGTCGTTGTCATCATCCATGCTAGTGAGCAGAGCATGATGGCCACGTTTGCTGAAGTTTATTACTCCCTCCCCCCTACGAAAAATCTTGGGGGAATAGAGTTTCATTATGTAAGCCAAGGTGAACTCTTCCTTTGTCTCCTGGCACAACCGCCATAGACAAGCTACCTTTCGCCTCACTGAAGGGCCCACCTGTGGCACAACACCAAAATCACGGGGTCAATTTCCCTGCTCAAAGAAAACTCACCCAAAGTGAATGTGTATGTATAAACATACATAAAATCCTTCTTAGGGAAGATTACTCGCTCCACCAATTCGGGAGGGATGATGTTCAGATCATGGCAATCACAATCCTCCTTGACAACAGAAATGCTAGAAGTATGGATGGAAGAAAGGTACACGCTAACAACCCATGTACGAGAACTTGTAGAACGAAACTTCTCTTCGAAGTCCTTGGTTGTGTTGAGTCTTCTGGGAATGATGGTGCTCACCTTAGGAGGGGCAGCATCATTGGTGTTTTCTTCGTTTTTAAGAGAACTTGAGTTTTTGGAGAAGTCATGGTTAGCGGAAGGTAATAAAAGTTCTTTGAAGAAGAAGATTAAAGAAGAGAGAAAGCAAGAAAGAGTTGAATTCAAAGAAGTTGAAAGTGTTTGAAGAGATGTGAAGTGTAAATGAAGAAGAATGGAGCATATAAGTAAAGAAATAGGCGGCTACAATCGTGGCCATGATTAGCTCGGGAACCGACAAAAATATTGCTAAATCGTGGAGTGACGCGTGTTCGGGGTATTAAATGCGGAGAGACGTGCATCTAATCAAGCGTCAAAAGCTTTTCTGAAGAGATCATAAATTTCCCGCCAAGAAATAAATTTTCACCAACTTCCCGATGACACAAAGATGTGCCGCCGGAAAGTAGGGGAGACTATCTGTATAGGGTAAAATCGGTTCATATTAAATACTTGAATAATAGAGCGACACGTGGGAACCGGAGATAGACAAAAAATGAGGCAATGGGGAACCAAGACCAGGGACATCAGCTTTGGTTGGCACAGGGCAGACTCCGAAAAAAATATTGCTAACGAGGACAAGCTAATATTTGTCACCCGATGACATTCAATGAAAAATATTCTTCAGTATTAAGTACATAATTGTTACAGAAAATTTTGGCATTCATAGCCTGCCGTTACACATTCATCAAGGACCCCCATAATTGTCATTTAAGAGGGGCTTGATCCCGGGACCTTGTTCCTTATATGTAGCTATAAATAGTAACTTCAATATCCAACGTAAGACACAAAAAATTCGATAAATTTGTGCTACACATTATTCTAAGCTCAATAATACTTTATTCTAAGTTCGTAAATCTTAGTGCATCTCAAAATTCTTCGCAATTCCACACAAAATATAGCTAGCAAGTATCAGATTTTAGACAATTAGATTTCCAAATTTTTAATTAGTCTTCCAACAAATAGAACCTTTAATTCATGTTTTTTATATATAAATAAAACTATAAGCATATTCGTTTTGTTCTGGAATAAAAACAAAGAGAAACGTCTTACGGGATTTTGGCTCTGTTTTCTGTAGAACTCTAACTTCATATATTTATTCTTGTCTGAAATTATTATATTTCAAAAGGAAACGGAAATAATGTGGAACTCTTTTGTTGGAATAGGCCAAATGTTGTTTTTGGTCTCTCTATAATCAATGACTTTATCCAAACACTTTAATCAAAAAATTCAAAAGAATTATAGGAGGTAGACACTTCACTAACATAACATTACCAAAATAGTGTTTAAAACTGCAAAAAAATACTAATGTAAAAGAACATGAAAAAGAGAAAAATAATTTCATTAATGTAAAATCACGTTTATATTTTATAGTTATAAAAAGAAATTATGAGTTAATATATGTGGCGGGAAGGATTGAATCTCTCCACCCTTATTCAATGATTTTAAGTTTTAGCCTCAGGATTGAACTTTTTATTATTTTTGCTATAGAGCAATTTTTCCTTAAATACATCTATATACTTCATGAATCTGAATTGGTTGGATTAGTAATTTTAACTACCAAATGGTTAAAGTTTAAATAAAGAAGAAGAAGGAGAGAGAGAGTGACAAATAAAAGATAAAAAAAGACAGCACACTCCACAAGGCATTGCGCATTCACGCAGGATCAGGAGAAGGAGCAGACCCCAATTAGTGTGATATAGACATGTGTAATAAAGACAACTTATCATAATACAAGCATTAGTGGTTACTTTCACGAACCTGTGATCTATAGGTCACACAGAGATAACTTTACCATTGTTCTAATGCTCTCCTTAAAGGAAATCACAATGCATAAATCATCCCATGTTCACATAGAGTTCGGAGGGTCGCACCTGTCATGGCCCAAAACCAACCGCCGTGATGGCGCTTATCGTAGAACTAGGCAAGCCACTACTCAACTATCTTAACACAACAAAATCTTTGAAATTATAGACGGAAGCAATTAATATTTAAGAAAAACCTTTTTGGAACAGAAATAAACCCGCAACACGATACAATCTATCCCAAAATCGGGGTGTTATCGAGTACATGAGTATCTATACCAGGAACTGTAGCGTGAGTACAACCTTCTCAGTAAGTAACAATAATAAATAAGAAACTGAAAGATAGTGACGAGCTACACAATTATAGTTCATTTCTAGTGATATCAACAAGAAAGTAGACCTGCTTCCAAATCCGGCAATTTAAGTCAAATCAGTTTATACATGTCAAGTTCCAGTAAAATCCGGATATAGTATCTCTCAAAAATTTCAAAACAATAACATATAGCAGCTATGTGCAACAACAATGAAAGCAAATACCGCCTCTCAGGGCAACAGTCACTCAGTCTTTCTCAATAGCTCATCACTCGGCTCTCAGCCCTCAACACTCACACTCAATAGGTACCTGCGATCACTGGGGGTGTACAAATTCCGGAGGGGCTCCTTCAGCCCAAGCGCTATATCGCTGCGGCGTGCAGCCCGATCCCATATAAATAGCCATAAGGCTCGTTGCGGCGTACAACCCAATTCATATATATATATGCAGCCCTAAGGCTCGTTGCGACTTGCAACCCGATCCATAAACATACAACTCTCAGGCTCGTTGCGGCGTGCAACCCGATCCATATATATACATATAGCTCACATCTCGGCACTCAGGCCCTAACTCAGTCACCAACTTCTCCAGTCTCTCGAGCTCTCAGAAACCATAAACAAAATCAGTCCAAACAAAGATAATATAATGTACCAACAAGAAACAAGAAGAGACTGAGATATGATACGCAAGTAAACCGTGACTGAGTACAAAACATCAATTAACAATTAATTCAACAAGTACACGATCTCTTTGGGTCCCAATAGTGTAATCACATAGCCCAAGCATGACTCCTAACATGATTTGCAGTCAAATTTCAACAATAGAGGGAGAACATATAGCTAACGACAAGTTATTAACTTTACAATTCCACGGAATGGACCAAGTCACAATTCCTACGGTGCACCCCCACACGCCCATCACCTAGCATGTGCGTCACCACCAAAACAATCATATAACAACAAAATTCGGGGTTTGATACCCTTAGGACCATATTTAAAACTGTTACTTACCTCGATCCGAGCCAAAACTCTACTCCAAAATACCATTACCTCGCGAATCGGCCTCCAAACATCCCGAATCTAGCCACAAGCAATACAATACAATCAATACGGCTAAAGGAATTAATTCTATAAGAAAAATATGAATTATAAGCCAAAAATCCGAAATTGGCTCAACCTCTCCCCCCTCCCCCCGGGGGGCTCACGTTTCGAAATACGACAAAAGACACAAAACCCGAAAATCTATTTACTCACGAGTTTAGCCATACTAAATTTGTTAAGCTCCGAAATCAAATCGCTATTCAAATCCCACAAATTAACTATCCAAATCCCTAGTCTCAAACCCCCAAATTTCACCTAAAAATGCACCAACTAGGTGTACAATTAGTGGAGAAAATGTAATCATTAAAGAAAATGGACACAGGGATCTTACCTCAAGATTTACCCTTGAAAAGCCCTCTAAAAATCTCCAAAATCCGAGCTTAAAATGTTGAAATGAATCCAAAATCGTGAAATTCTCGTTTTTTAAACATTCTGCCCAGACCAGTTTCGCACCTGCGGCCATATTTCCGCATATGCGGTCCCACTTTTGCGGTGAAAACTCTGCATCTGCGAAAGTCACTTAGCTCAGCTGCCTCCGCTTCTGCGAGCCTTGGACCGCATCTGCGCCTTCGCAGGTGCGAAAAATTCCATCGTACCTGCGCGTGTCCACCCGCTTCTGCGCAAGCGCTTCTGCACTCACATGCCCGCATCTGCAGCCTCTGCCCAAATCCTTCTTGGCCACTTCTGCGGCTCCCTCCCCGCTTCTGGGGGCTCGCACCTGCGGTTCCCACTCCGCAGGTGTGATTACACTAGCAGTAGCAAAACTTCAGCTGCTTCCTCAACTTACTTCCAAGTCCGTTAACCACCTGAATTTAACCCGAGGCCCCCAGGACCTCAGCCAAATATACAAACAAGTCTTATAACCCAATACAAACTTACTCGGACCCTCAAATAATCTCAAACAACATCAAAAACATGAATTCCACACGGATTCAAGCCTAATGAACTATGAAATTGTCAAATTCTACAAACGAAGTCGAAACCTATCAAATCACATCTGATTGACCTCAAATTTAAGCACACAAGTCATAAATGACACCATGAACCTACTCCAACTTCCGAAAATCCAATCCGACCCCGATATCAAAAAGTCCACCCCCGATCAATCTTTTCAAAATTCCAACTTTCGCCAATTCAAGCCTAATTCTACTACGCACCTCCAAATCACAATCCAGACACGTTTCTAAGTCCAAAAGAACCTAACATAGCTAATGTAACCATAAAAATTCAAATCCGAGGTCATTTACATATAAGTCGACATCCGATCAACTTTTCCAACTTAAGCTTTTAATTAAGAGACTAAGTGTCTCAATTCACATTGAAATCTCACCGGACCCGAACCAACTAACCCGATAAGTCATATAACAGCTTTAGAATACAAAAGGAGCAGAAAAATAGTGGAACGAGGCTACAACTCTCGAAATGACCGACCGGGGTCGTTACATCCTCCCTCTCTTAAATAAATGTCTGTCCTCGAACGGGGTCTAGAAACATACCTAGAGTTCCAAATAGGTGTGGATATCTGCTCCGCATCTCCCCCTCGGTCTCCCAAGTAGCATTCTCGACTGGCTGACCTCTCCACTGCACCTTCACTAAATCTATATCCTTTGACCTCAACTTTCAAACCTGCCGACCCAGAATAGCCACCGGCTCCACATCATAAGTCAAATCACCATCCAACTAAACCGTGCTGAGATCCAAAACATGAGACAGGTCGCCAGCATACTTTCGGAGCATAGAAACATGAAATACTGGATGCACACTCGATAAGTTAGGTGGCAAGGCAGACTTGTAAGACACCTCCCCAATCATCTGAAGTACCTCAAACGGCCCAATGAACCGAGGGATCAACTTACCCTTCTTCCCGAACCGCATAACACCCTTCATTGGTGAAACCTTCAACATAACCTTCTCCCCAACTATGTAAGACACATCACGGACCTTCTTGTCCACACAGTTCTTCTGTCTAGACTGTGCTATGCGAAGCCGCTCCTGAATCAATTTGACCTTGTCCAATGCATCCTGAACTAAGTATGTACCCAAAAGCCTAGCCTCACTGGGCTCAAACCAACCCACCAGAGATCTACACCGCCTCTCATACAAAGCCTCATACTAGGCCATCTGGATGCTCGACTGATAACTGTTGTTGTAAGCAAACTCCGCGAGTGGCAGAAACTGGTCCCATGAACCCCCAAAATCAATGACATACGCACGTAGCATATCCTTCAATATCTGAATAGTTTGCTCAAATTGACCGTCCATATGAGGGTGAAATGATGTACTCAACTCCACCTGAGTGCCCAACTCTCGTTGCATGGCTCTCCAAAATTGCGATGTAAACTGCGTGCCTCTATCTAAAATGATGGAAACCGGCACACCGTGAAGGCGGACAATCTCTCGAATGTAAATCTCAGCCACCCGCTTTGAAGATTAAGTGGTGCCCACTGGAATGAAGTGCGCGGACTTGGTCAGCTGATCCACAATCGCCCAAATAGCATCGAACTTCCTCGAAGTCCGTGGGAGCCCAACTACGAAATCCATGGTGATCCGCTCCCACTTTCACTCTGGAATCTTTATCCTCTGAAGCAAACCACCTGGTCGCTTATGCTCATATTTTACCTAGTGACAGTTAAGGCATGTAGCTACAAACCCCACTATGTCCTTCTTCATCCTTCTCCACCAATAGTGCTACCTTAAGTCCTGATACATTTTTGTGGCACTCGGATGAATGGAATACCGCGAACTGTGGGCATCCTCAAGAATCAACTCACGTAGCCCATCCACATTGGGCACACAAATCTGACCCTCCATCCTCAATACCCCATCATCCCCAATAATCGCATCTTTGGCATCACCGTTTTGAACCCTGTCCTTAAGGACACACAAATGAGGATCATCATACTGACTCTCTCTGATGCGATCAAATAAGGAAGACCGAGAAACCACACAAGCGAGACCCCGACTAGGCTCCGAAATATCCAATCTCACGAATTGGTTGGCCAAAGCCTGAACATCAACTGCAAGAGGCCTCTTTCCAACAAGAAGAAAAGCAAGACTACCCATACTCACTGTCTTCTTACTCAAGGCATCGGCCGCCACATTGGCCTTTCCTGGATGATACAGAATAGTGATGGAATAGTCCTTTAGTATCTCCAACCATCTCCGCTGCCTCAAATTTAGATCCTTTTGTTTGAACAAGTGGTGGAGACTCCGATAATCTGTAAATACCTCACAAGACACACCATAGAGATAATGCCTCAAAATCTTCAGTGCATGAACAATGGTAGCCAACTCTATATCATGAACATGGTAGTTCTTCTCATGGGGCTTCAATTAAAGCGAAGCATAAGAAATCACTCTACCATCCCGCATCAACACACATCCAATGCCGATCCGAGAAATATCACAATACATTGTATAAGGGCCCGAAGTTGACGGCAAAACTAGAACTGGAGATATGGTCAAGGCAGCTTTGAGCTTCTGAAAGCTCTCCTCACACTCATCCGACCACTTGAAGGGAGCACCCTTTTGGGTCAATTTGGTCCAGGGCGATGCAATAGATGAGAAACCCTTCGCAAAGCGACGATAATAACCGACCAAGCCAAGAAAACTCCGAATCTCCGTAGATGAGGACGGTATGGGCCAACTCTGAACCGCCTCTATCTTCTTCGAATCCATCTGAATACCCTCACTGGACACCACGTACCCCAAGAATGCCACTGAGCTAAGCCAAAACTCACACTTGGAGAACTTGGCATAAAGTATCTCCTCCCTCAACGCTGCAACACAACCCTCAAATGTTGGGCGTGCTCCTCCTAGCTACGAGAGTACCCCAGGATATCGTCAATGAACACAATAACAAACAAGTCGAGATAAGGCTGAAATACACCGTTTATCAGATGCATGAACGATGCTAGGGCATTGGTCAACCCAAAAGACATTACTAGGAACTCATAATGACCATAACGGGTCCTGAAAGCTGTCTTAAGAATATCCGAGTCCCGAATCTTCAAATGTGATACCCAGACCTCAGATCAATCTTGGAGAACACCCTCGCTCCTATAAGCTAGTCAAATAGATCCTCAATGCGCGGTAAAGGATACTTGTTCTTGATTGTGACCTTGTTCAACTGCCTATAATCAATGCACATTCTCATGGTACCATCCTTCTTCTTCACAAACAGAACAAGTTCACCCCAAGGTGACACACTAGGCCTAATGAACCCTTTATCAAGGAGTTCCTGAAGCTGCTCCTTCAACTCCTTTAACTCAGTCGGTGCCATACTATATGGAGGAATAGAAATAGGTTGAGTGCCCATCACCATGTCAATGCCAAAGTCGATATCCCTGTCAGGTGGCATGCCCGACAGGTTTGTAGGAAACACATCCGGGAAATCTCGCACCACCGAAACAGAATCAATAGTAGGGGTCTCTGTACTAACATCCCTCACAAAGGCCAAATAATATAGACAACCCTTCTCAACCATTCACTGAGCCTTCAAGTATGAAATCACTCTACTGGGAACATAGTCTAGACAACCTTGCCACTCAATCTGTGGCAACCCCGGCATCGACAATGTCACTGGCTTAGCGTAATAATCCAGAATAGCATGACATGGAGACAACCATTCCATACCCAAGATCACATCGAAATCAACCATACTAAGTAACAAGAGGTCAACTCTAGTGTCCAATCCCCCAATAGTCACTACACACGACCGGTATACCCGGTATACTATAATAGTATCGCCCACCAGTGTAGATACATGAACATATGAAACTAGGGACTCATAGTGCATTTTCAGATAATGGGCAAAATACGATGACACGTATGAATAAGTGGAACCGGGGTCAAATAATACAAAGGCATACCCGTGGCAGACTGAGACAATACATGTGATCACTGTATTTGAAGCAATGGCATCTGGTCTAGCGGGAAGAGCATAGAATTGAGCCTGGACACCACCTGATAGGCATCCCCCTCTAGGGAGACATCTAGCTGACTGGGGCCCACCCCGAGCTGGCTGAGCGGGTGGTGAAGTAACTGGTGTTGAATCTGTAGTCTGACTCCTCTGCTGAGTCGGACCTCCCGTAATGCGGGGACAATATCTCCTGATATAGCCAAACTCTCCACACTCATAGAAACTCCCAGGTGCTGGTGGTGGGGACTAGAGGGAGCCCCGAGCACCAGGATAACTGGTAGAAGGACCTGGCATAGACGAGCCCTGACCCGATGGAGAACGGGACGAACTCTGAGATGGAAGGGCACTGAGAGATGAGTGACCCTGCTGATAACTGTGTGAACCATGGCCAGATGATACACCACGGTGAACTGGGCGAGCCGTCTGAGCATGCCTGTAAGGATGACCACTATCGTGGTAGAACTGACCCCTAGAAGGAACACCGCTGAATCCACCCTGTCCACGAGGCCTCTTGGCCTCCATCTCAACCCTCTCCTGGTTGTGGACCATCTCTATCTGACGAGCAATGTCGACAATCTTATCGAAAGTAGCACCAGACACCCTTGCTCTAGTCATAAGCAACCGCAGCTGAAATGTGAGGCCATCAATGAACCTCCTGATACTCCCTTTCTGTGGGAACCAACCAGATTGCATGACGGGCCAACTCACAAAACCTCATCTCGTACTGCGTCACAGACATATCACCCTAACAAAGCTGCTCAAACTGTCTGCATAGCTCCTCTCTGCAGGACTGAGGCACGAACTTCTCCAGGAAGAGAACGGAGAACTCCTGCCATATAAGAGGTATTGCGCCGACCGGCCTACGCCTCTCATAACTGTTCCACCAACTGAAGGCATCCTCAGAGAACTAAAAAGTAGTGAATGAGACCCCACTGGTCTCCAGAATACATGTTGTACGGAGAATTCTCTGACACTTATCCAAGAAACCGTGGGCATCCTCCGCCTTTGTACCACTGAAAGATGGAGGCTGGAGTCTCCCAAACCTCTCCAATATCCACTGCTCATCATCAGACCTAACAGGAACTACATGGGCCTGAACAGCTGCAACCGGCTGGGCTGGTAGTGCCCCGGTATCTGAAGTCCCTGTACTACCTGATCTGGAGTACGGGAAACAGGGGTATGAGTACCTTCCCCGGCATGAGAAGTGGCAGGTACTGCCTGAGCCGAAACCACTTGACCAAGGCCGGTACAAACTATCAGAATCTGAGCTAAGGCCTCCTGAAGGCCTGTAATCACAATGGGCACAGGTGGTGCCTGAGCTGGTCCCACAGGCTCATCCATAACTGGAACCTGCTCTTGAACTAGGGCAGCTTGTGTATCTGCAGTTGCTACCCTAGCTGCTGTGCGAGCTACACCTCTACCCCTACCGTGGCCTCTACCGCGACCTCGGCCTCTCGCGGCCCTGACCGGTGGTACTAGTGGCTGTCCATCCTGCCCAGTAGTACGTGTCCTCACCATCTGTTAGAGAATAGAACAACATGAGTTTAGTTACCAGAATCAATAGATTCGCACGACAATAATTCAAGAATGTGAAGTTTCCTAAGGGTTCGACAACCTTTCAAAGATAAGTACAACCGTCTCTGTACCGATCCGCAAGACTCTACTAAACCTGCTCATGACTCGTGAGACCTATGTAACCTAGGCTCTGATACCAACTTGTCACGACCCAAAATCAACCGCCTTGATGATGCATATCATGAAACTAGGCAAGCCACTACTCAACTATCTTAACACAACAAAAGCTTTGAAATTATAGAAAGAGGAAATTAATATTTAATAAAATGCTTTTTGGAACAGAAGTAAACCCGCAACACGATACAATCTATCCCAAAATCGGGGTGCCATCGAGTACATGAGCATCAATACCAGGAACCGTCTAATACATTGTCTAAGGCATAAGAACTGAAATGCGATAAAGAAAATGAAGGAGAGCCAAGGTCTGCAAACGCCATGCAGCTACCTCGATAGTCTCCTGAATCAGCTGCTCAAATATCAACATTCGCTATGGCCGTGAACACCTAGATCTGCACACGAAGTGCAGGGTGTAGCGTGAGTACAACTAACTCGGTAAGTAACAATAATAAATAAGGAACTTATCACGACCCAATTTTCCCTCCGTTGGGTTCGTGATGGCACCTAGTCTTAGGAACTAGGTAAGACTAACATTTATTTAATAACAACAATAATTTAATAACATCTAACAATCTTTGAAATAGAAACCTCCATAAAATTTACAATTCCCAAAACCGATAATACAAGTCATAAGCTCTACTGAATTACTAGAAAGTCTACAAATACAACTATTTTGAAATAGATATAAAACAGTGCAAGTACAATATCAGAAGGTGACTCCAAAAGCCTGTGAACGCAACAACAAGTTTATCTTGAGTTTCCACAGCAACATCCGTACTGCTAGCGAGCAGTCAACTGACTCCACATTACCTGGATCTGCACAAAAATATGCAGAAATATAGTATGAGTACATCACAGTCGGTACCCAGTAAGTATTAAGACTAACATCAATGGAGTAGTGACGAGGTACAGTCGAGACACTCACTAGTCAACTAACCTGTGCAATATAGCAGTATACAATAGTACTGGAAAACAACTAACAATGATAACAACAAAATCAACTGGTGATATAACATCAAGGCAACAAGAACATCATAATTATTGCTCAGACGAATAAGGAACACAAGTACACTCAATTAATCAAGTCCTTCAATTATAAATCCTTCATATATTATTCTTTAAGACAAATATCTTTCGAATATACTTCTTTTGAATCAATATCTTTCGAATATACTTCTTTCAAATAAATATACTTTCAAGTAAAAGTTACCACGTGACACCTCATTTCACAGTCATAAAAATTACGGGTCTCAGCTCACTTTCATATTTTTCACGGCACCTCGTGCCTATATTTCTATCACAACCACACGGACAACTCACATGTCAATAATAAAATCATCATATTTTCTCTGGCACCTCATGCCCATATTTCTTTCATAATCACACAGACAACTCACGTACCAAAATATCAATGTATATAAGATCCGCATGATCAATTTATTTTTAATAAAGTAAGTTTACAATTTTTAAATCAAGTAAGAAATCATCAAAGAAATGAGTTTATTTTTGAATTCGTTTGGGTGAAGAAAATGATATTTCATTTAAAATGAAGCATCCGATGACTACTAATTTGGATGTAAAAATTTATTACATTAAAATATAATAGTAATTTCTTTTATTCGAAACGACTCAAATCTCGAAATCCAAAAAAAAAAACATAAACACAAATCCTTAGAGTCTTGTACAAAGATCCAAAACCAATACAATACAACAAGGAACATAAAACACAATAATAAAATCAAATAATACATCACGGAAGAGCACAAGAATTTACATATCACGAAAAAACAAAAATATCAAAGGCAAGTGCAACCATAGTTCCAAAGTAAATGCTCAACAGGGGATCTCCCGACGTACTGCCTCGTAGTCCCAAAATTAAATATGCAAGACAGGGGGAGG
>AWOL01S0019331.1:68903-91867 GCA_000715115.1 Nicotiana otophora | reverse complement strand
ATAGGGTTTCATAACACAATATACCTATGCGTTTCATATACCGTCCATAGGGTTTCATAACACAATATACCTATGCGTTTCATAGACCGTCCATAGGGTTTCATAACACAATATACCTATGCGTTTCATAGACCGTCCATAGGGTTTCATAACACAATATACCTATGCGTTTCATAGACCGTCCATAGGGTTTCATAACACAATATACCTATGCGTTTCATAGACCGTCCATAGGGTTTCATAACACAATATACCTATGCGTTTCATAGACCGTCCATAGGGTTTCATAACACAATATACCTATGCGTTTCATAGACCGTCCATAGGGTTTCATAACACAATATACCTATGCGTTTCATAGACCGTCCATAGGGTTTCATAACACAATATACCTATGCGTTTCATAGACCGTCCATAGGGTTTCATAACACAATATACCTATGCGTTTCATAGACCGTCCATAGGGTTTCATAACACAATAGACCTATGCGTTTCATAGACCGTCCAAAGGATTGCATAACACATTGGAAACAAAAGTACAAATACGTACATCTCATAACCTTTCACACCACATATCACTTAATCCGTACTTTCAACCATTTATAATATTATTATTTCACTGGCTCTCTTGACCATTCATATGATTCTTTATTCATGGCGCAATGGCCGTATTTTATATTCCACACTTTCATTTCTTCCCTTTCATAGATCACCATCATAATTATCAACAAGTAGAATATTTCGGAAATCACAACTTTAAATTCATTAGTAATGAAGGCTTTATAAACACAATCGATTTTTTTCCAATAAATGGAGTAAAATGATTGGCAATCTAAGTACAAGTTAAAATCATACACAATTTTTACTCACGAGTATGTAAGAACGTAAAACACATTGAAAATTACTTACAAAACATAGCATTAGCTAAAACAGCCACATATGGGCATCACTTGAGCTCATAAACATTTAGCCGCTTATATTGTGGAAGTCAATTTTGGAATAGTTGAGTCAAAGCTCATTTCATAATTTTTCTCGCATTATTTCATCTCATTGGCACTATTGGTCACAAGTATAACTTTTACTATTGGCACGTTGGCCACACTTTATATTCTCAATTTACTAATTTCACTTCCAACCATTTTTATAGGTTATCAACAATAAGACATTCTCAATCAAGACTTTAGGTACACATATGAGCAATTAAGAGTCTTAAGGATATTGAGATTGTTTCGCACAATTTTGTATACTAGCTTTCATTTAAAATACGATTCAAGCCACCACATTTTAATACGCAAACCCATACTTTGAAACTCATGGAAATATTATAGAATTTAATTCCAAGAGAGAAAGTTTAGCCAACATACCTCAATTGAGATTTCCTTAAATTACTACAACGTTCCGAAACTTCTAGCAATCCCAATCTATTTTGAGACATAACAAAAATTAACAACAATTAGGAAGATATTCACGGTCTCAGCTCTTTTGAGCATTTTATCAAACACTAGGTGAGCAAATTTAACCACAAGGTTCTTCTATAAGATTTCCTGCACTATACAACCCAATTCTTACTTATTTAAGCTTTTCAGTACATGCATGTATAGATAATACTCTCATACCCAAGAATCATACTTCTAATCAACCATCTTCTACCCAATTTCGAAATTGAAAACTAGGGTATAGAACCTTACCTCTTAGATGAAGAACTTATGGGGTTTCCTTGTTAATCTTCCAAGATTTGAGCAAGACTTGATGAATAATTAGCTTATGTTTTTCTCTCTCTCTAAAACACTCCCCCTTCTCTCTAAAATATCAGAATATTTGCTCATAAATGACCCTTTGCGTGTATTTAACGAAGTAGGGTCGGGTTTTAAAATTCAAAAAATAGAGCTCCGAAACAGGTTCTGCGGTCACATATGTGACCGCATATCGGTCGCATAATTGGTGTCCAAAATGACCAAAACTCTGCTTGAGTGTGCGGTCACTATGCGGTCCGCATAACTATTATGCGATCGCATAGTACACCGCATAACAGTTATGCGGTCGCATAGTCGACCGCATAATTGCTTCCGACTGACCCAATTAATTGCCTCACTCTGCGGTCATTATGCGGTCCGCAGAGTGATTTTGCCAATAATGTTCCTTTACTTTTTCGTGCATTGTTCAACTCAAACATGTAATCCTAGTCCGACACCATAAAATATTATTTTCTTTGTAAATTTTATCGAGCTTTACACTTAATTTCTTCAAAATCTTTCGGGGTATTACAAAAACGTAATCATTGAAGAAAATGGACACAAGGATCTTACCTCAAGATTTTCCCTTGAAAAGCCCTGTAACAAATCTCCAAAATCCGAGCTCAAAATGTTGAAATTAAGCCAAAATCGCGAAATTCTCGTTTTTAAATATTCTGCCCAGACCCCTTTCGCACTTGCGGCCATATTTCCGCATATGCGGTCCCGCTTCTGTGGTGAAAACTCTGCATCTACGAAAGTCACCTAGCTCAGTTGCTTCCGCTTCTGCGAGCCTTGGACCGCATCTGCGCCTTCGCAGGTGCGGAAAATTCCATCACACTTGCGCGCTTGCCTGCACCTGCGCGCATCCACCTGCTTCTGCGCCCACATTCCCGTATCTGCGGCCTCTGCCCAAATCCTTCTTGGCCGTTTCTACGGCTCCCTCCCCGCTTCTCCGGGCTCGCACCTGCGGTTCCCACTCCGCATGTGCGATTACACCAGCAACAGCAAAACTTCAGCTGCTTTCTCAACTTACTTCCAAGCCAGTTAACCACCCGAATTCAACCCGAGGCCTCCGAGACCTCAACCAAACATACCAACAAGACTTATAATCCAATACAAACTTAATCGGACCCTCAAATTACCTCAAACAACATCAAAAATACGAATTCCACGTGGATTCAAGCCTAATGAACTATGAAATATCCAAATTCTACAAACGACATCGAAACCTATCAAATCACATCCAATTGACCTCAAATTTTGCGCACAAGTCATAAATGACACCCACGAACCTACTCCAACTTTCGAAAATCCAATCTGACCCCGATATCAAAAAGTCCACCCTCGGTCAAAATTTTTAAAATTTTAACTTTCACTAATTCAAGCCTAAATCTACTTCGGACCTTCAAATCACAATCTGGACACGCCCCTAAGTCCAAAGTCACCTAACGGAGCTAACAAAACCATAGAAATTCAAATTCGAGGTCGTTTATACATAAGTCGACATCCGGTCAACTTTTTCAACTTAAGCTTTTAATTAAGAGACTGAGTGTCTCAATTCACTCTGAAATCTCTCCGGACCCAACCCAACTAACCCAATAAATCATATAACGGATTTAGAATACAAAAGGAGCAGAAAAATGGGGGAACAAGGCTACAATTCTCGAAACGACCAGTTAGGTCGTTACAACACCCCAAAACATATGATGTAAACCACCTACCTAATGCAATTGATTAATTTTTACTTCTATTTATAAATAAAGGATAGGGTCATAAATTGCCTTAGTTGTAATGTTGAATTGGTTTATGGTTGCTATGTAGTACAAGTTAGGTGGCCTAGGGTGTTGACTATGGTCAAAGCCAAGTACGGAATTAAATCAACGAGTAATTAGCCGGCGAGTCAAAAGCGGATTGGCGAGGAATTGGTAATGGAGCACGTTGTCCCCAAGTTGTGTATATAAATTATTGTAAGGAATGGTCATGTGTGGGACCCACAAGAGGCAAGTTGAATTTTTATTTTAAACTTAAAGAGTTGGGGCATGTCAACGTATGGTTCTTTTTCTGCTTTTTTATTTTTATTGTATTATTATTTGTTTTGGTGGGTTAGGAGTTTTATGTAGATGTAGTCAAATTAAAACCCCTTTTGGACATAAAAAATTCACTTTTTTTGCGCAATAAGTGTTTGATTATAAATTTTCAAATTTTCACTTGAATATGAATTTTAAATTTTTTTGAAAATTTGATAAATTTTAAAAAATTATTTTTCAAAATTTTCACTCAAATCACTTACAAAACTTTAAAAACAACCCCAAATTATATTCGTGTCCAAACACAACTCTATGTTTCAAAAATTATTTTCATTTGAAATTTTTTTTCACTTTTTTTTCGGAATTTTACAATTCTTATGTCCAAACGCCCACTAAATATATCTTACTCAAATTTTTTGGTTTAATTAATTAGACTCTTAGTCAAGAGCACATTTCAAAATATTGATCCTTCTAACATATTGATCCCCCAGTTGATGAGATTGAAAATCTGCATATATGAGAAATTTTTGGTAGCGACATTTTTATCCTCGTAGTAGGTGTACCTAGTGATTGAAATTAAAACTTTCATTAAAGACGTTCAAAAGTATTCTAAATTCAATATATAAGTTAAAAGATAATATTTGACTTATATATAATTTTAGGGGGAAATGTATTTAATTGACCATGCTTTGGCATACAAAACTTTAAATATAGGTGTATCCTACGCAAATATAAATTAAAGGGGCAAGTAAGTTTTCAGTACCAGACAATTAAACAAATAATAAAGGAAGAAAGAAACTCTGAACATTTAAGAGGTAAGCGCTCACTACTAGAAATATTTTTATTTCAAGAATTCGAACACGAAACTTCTAATTAAAGCTTGTTTATTCGAAAACGGATAGCAATTGAATTTATACGCAGTTCTAAGGATACATGGTATAACTTGGTACAAATTGAAAAAGATAAATGAATGAATATTGAAATTAGTTGTAAAAGAAAAGAATTCAATCCGAATGAATTAGTTAGCCTAAGCCTTCAAGTTGAATAAAGAGTAATTGATAGGAGAACAATATAACTAAATATCAAAACCAGAGAAGAATAGTGATGCCCATTACAAGTGATAACAATCCTTAATATAGTGGAGAAATCATATTTTGGATATAATTTAAAAATACATAGTGGGGATCCCATGATAGATTAATTAATTAATCTCTCCTTGATTTGTGTCGTGATTTTCGCCAAGATTCTCCTCCTAATTGCGGCTATAACGACTTTTTTGTTCCTTGCTCGATCTTGATCCTGGCCTATCTCGATCTTGATCGATCTGTGAGTCTTCGAGCCCGATCTTGGTTCTGGCTTCGATCTTGATCGGTCGTCGATCTCAAGCTCGACAATATATACTTCGCACAATGGCTCGATATTACAGTGATAATCCTCGGACCACTATGTTCCAATCTCGATTAGTCACCCAAAGGGCAAATTCGGTTCTGACCGTATACAGATAGTCCCCTCATTTCTCGGAAAGAAGATGACGAGACACGATATAAATTATCGAAGTCCGACTTTGGTGGATGATGATGTCAGCCATGATCCCGATTATGATGTATGTAACAAACGTCCCGTCGGTCCAGTTATCAAGGTATTAAATGTATGTTAGTCGTTGGTCGGCCACTATCAGTTCTGAACTGTTATCACCAGGCTATAAATATTCAAACTTTCATCCTTATCTAAACTTTTCACTTAAAAGTTTTTTCTCTACTCTTGCATCTTCTTCAGAGAATCCTTTTACTTCATACATTTTATATCATATACAACCCTAATTCTCTTTTTCATTATTCATCAAATGGCGAAAACCTCCAAAATAGTACCACAAAAAGAGGCCGCTTCTTCATCACGACCCGCCGGTGGTGAGGATGCGGCGGAGCCTCGCCTCGAGGAATTCGCTCCGGTAGGGTGTTCAACTGTCATTAATTTTAAGGTTGAAAAACCCTCTTCGGTATCGGGCCAATGTGAGCCGATCTCAAGGTACCAGTGTACAATCACCAAGAAAATTCTCGAGAAAGTAAAACAAGAATGCAACTGGGGTGACAAGCAAGTGGTAGTCCCATCGTCTGAAGAATCAATTACTACTCACGTGGAAGGGTTCTTAAGTGTTTATACTTATCCTTTCACATTGGGTCCTTTAGACCCTATCATTTTCACCTTTTGGAGGATAGTGATTCTTCTTCAATTCTTCTCAAACAAAATCGAGGAGTGTCTTTTCACCTTCGATCACCTTATGCGCCTTTATAGTCCCCGACTTTATCGAGGAGGGTTAATCAAGCTTGCTCGCCGAGACACCAAAGCATCATTCTCGAGTATAGACGAGACCCGTGATCGAGGTTGGATGGGCCGGTTTATTCGAGTCAAAACCTCAGACCTGATCCCTGCCGATGATATGTCGTTTCTTGAGAAATGGAATATGAACCGTGAGTACTATTTCCCTTCGAGTATTTTAATTTGTGACTGCCTTTCATTTTCTTGATCTACTTTTTCTTTCTTGTTACAACTGTGGCTCAGATGCCGGAACCGATTCTGGATCTTAAACAATAGGTTGAAGGTCTGGTGCTGTAGAGACCATGCTCAGAGCGCGCTTGGGTGGAACTTTCAAAGGGTCGATGGGAGGTCCATAGTCATGGTAAGTCTCTTTCTTAGATTGTTTGTTATTTGTTCCTCTTCACTTGCTTATCCCTTTTTTCCCTTTGTAGGACTTGGGAAGGATGTTGCCATGAGGCCCCAATCGGGTGATGAAGAGGTCCCTGTCCCGAGGCAGGTTAAAGAGAAGAAGAGAAAAGATGCACCGAGTTCCGCGGTCTCAGAAAAGAAAAAACAGACAAAGAAATCTTGCAAGCCCGGGGGGGTTCTGGTATCATGCCTCTGGACTCTCGTTGATTAAGGGATGAGCCCGAAGAAGGAAAAGAGGAATTAGACTGTGTACGAGCTAATATTGTGATACAACAATTCTCCGAATCGGCGGAGCTAGATAAGGGAACCCTGGTCACAATTCCTGAACAAGGAAAAGCCAAGACTATCCTGTCTCGAGCTGAGATGGTTGAAGGGGAGGCCGAGGGCAAGACTTCTCGGGTCGCATAAGATATCTCGAGGGATGAGCTCGGGATAATTGACATTAGCGGATCCCCACAGATTTCGGATGTCATGATTCGTGAGGCTAACATATTAGAAGGTCGATCTTACGAGGGTATTCAGGAGTCGACTGATATCCACAACTTTCTGGATGGGCTCGCGTCAGCTGCCTCAGAGGAGATTATCGTCACGACCCAAAATTCCACCACAGGCTTCATGATGGCACCTAGTCTCTAAGACTAGGTAAGCCGATTTAAATTAGATTTTGGAGCCAATTTTCTTTTTTGAAACTAACAGCGGAATAAATATGAATATAACAATCTCCCAAGACTGGTAGTACCGAGTCACGAACTCTAACTGAATACATAAAATGATCTCAAGGATCGAATACTTAATATTGTTTGAATGAGAAAAAATAGTATAATGAAATGGAAAGACTCCAAGGAACTGCGACGACCAAGAAGCTCTACCTTGAATCCTTGCGATCCCAATCTAACTCTGTCTGAGTAAGATATCTTCAATACCTGACTCTGCACAAAATTGTACAGAAGTGTATTATGAGTACACCACAGTCGGTACTCAGTAAGTATCATGATTAACCTCAGTGGAGTAGAGACGAGGTACAGTCAAGACACTCACTAGTCTAATAACCCGTGTAATATAATATATAAAATAATAGGGAACAAATAACAATAAGAGCAACATAAAACAACCAGTGATATGCGCAACAAGACAACAAGAACACCATTAATATTGCTCAACAAATAATAAATACAAGTACACCCAATTAAATCAAGTTCTTCAAATAAATGTCTTTCACATATAATTCTTCCAAATAACTCTCTTTCAAATAAAATTTCCTCAAATAAATATCTTAATTCTTCCAAATAACTCTCTTTCAAATATAATTTCCTCAAATAAATATCTTTTAAATACAATTCTTTCATATAATACTTTCTAAATAAAAATCCTTCCAAATAAATATTTTGAATATAATTCTTTCAATTAAAAAGTCACAATGTGACACCTCATTTCATAATCATACAACTACGGGTCTCAGCCCATTTTCATATTTTTCACAAATACGGTCTCAGCCCACTTTCATATTTCCACAGCACTTCGTGCCTATAATTAAATCATCATATTTTTCCGGCACCTCGTGCCCTCATTTCATATCACAGCTGCACGGATAATTCACGTGCCAAATATCATTATCATATTTTTCCAGGCACCTCATGCCCATATTTCTTTCATAATCACACAGTCAACTCATGTACCAAAATATCAATATATATAAGATCCGCATAGACAATTTATTTTCAATAAAGTAAGTTTACAACTTTTAAATCAAGTAAGAAAGTATCAAAGAAATGAGTTTATTTTTGAACTTGTTTGGTTGAATAAAATAATATTTCAATTAAAGTGAAGTATCCAATGACTACTAATTTGGATGTAAAAATTATTAATTTAAAAATATAATAGCAAATTTTTTTTATTCGAAAAAACTCAAATCTCGAAAACCCGTAAACCACAAATCCTTAGAGTCTTGTACAAGGAGCCAGAACCAACACAATAAAATAAGGAGTACAAAACACATAATAAAATCAAATACTATATCACGGAAGAACACAAGAATTTACATATCACGAAAAAATAAAATAACCAAAGGCAAGTGCAAACATAGTCCCAAAATAGATGCTCAACAGGGGATCTCCCGAGGTACCGCCTCGTAGTCCCAAAATAAATATGCAACAATAATAATGCTCCCAAGTCATCACAAATCAATCTCCGACATAGCCCCCTTGTCTCGCCACGTGTGCAATAGTAAAATAAATGCACGCCTTGTCTTGCCACACGTGCATAATAATGTTCTCACCTTGTCTCGCCACATGCGCAAATCCATATATATATATATATATATATATATATATATATATATCCCGCCTTGTCACGCCGCATGTGCATAAATCAATAGTAACAATAGCATGTCAGAAACCTCGCGCAAACACCCGAATAAACCTCCCAACAATATAACGTGCCAATATCACATCTCATAAATTGCACCTCAAGTGCTCAAATATTACAACATAACACAGATTGCACATCAAGTGCTCAAATATTACAACTTATCACAGATTGCACATCAAGTGCTCAAATATTATAACTTATCACAGATTTTCACATCAAGTGCTCAAATATTACAACTTATCACAAAAATTAATAATACATTATTTTCTACAATAAGGAGCCCATGGCTCGACCATAATATGCACAAAATCTTAACAAAAATATCCGGGAGTGAACAGCTCAACAAAATAATATTTCACATAAAATTAAGATGGTAATCACACCAAATCATCGTATAAAACAATTTCAACAAACAAGGATCTAGGCATGACAAATAGAGGATTTAATAAGTTTCAATAATTTTCAATTTAATACCTAAGGGAGTCTAAGTATTTTAATCAATGAAATTTGTACATATAAACCAAGTATGTACTCGTCACCTCGCGTACATGGTTTTCAATTACACAGTTTACACATAATACTCAATGCCTAAGGGGTATTTTTCCCACTCGAGGTTAGGCAAGATACTTACCTTATTGAAGTTATGCCGATATTCCAAAATCGCCTTCTTGCTTGAATTGACCTCCGGACCGCTCAAATCTATCCAATTTAATTGTATAACTTCATTAAAATTCAACGGAAACAATTCTAGATAATAAAACGCCGACTTAGAAATTTATTCAATAAAGTCAACAAAAGTCAATGTGGGACCCGCTTCTCGGAACCTGATAATATTTTTATGAAATCCGAACGCCCATTCTGATACGAGTTCAACCAATTTTATCGAATTCTAATAACAACTAGACCTCCAAATCTTAAATTTTTGTTTTTGGAAGATTTTACAAAAGTCTTGATTTCCTCAATTTAAATCCGAATAAATGATGAATATAATCACCTTAGGATATAGAACACTTACCCAAGTCAAAGTCTTGAAGAACTCCTCCAAAATCGCCCAAAAATCGAGCTCCAAAATCCCAATCGAAAATGGCAAAATGACCATTTTTGGGTCTTTAAGTTCTTAACAGATTTCGCATCTGCGGACAGCATTTTCGCATCCGCGAAGTCGCTTCTGCGATACCATCGTCACTTCTACAAAGTGCACTTCTCAGTGAAGGCTCGCACCTGCGGACACTGGCCTCGCTCCTGCGCAACCGCTTCTGCGGAAATATTGTCGCACTTGCGCTAAAACTCGCTTCTGCGCCCAAGACCTTCGCATCTGCAGGGCTGCAGATGCGCCTCAATTTCTCGCCTCTGCGATCAATTACATCCCAGCCTTACTTCGCTTCTGCGGGTGCTTTGTCGCACATGCGACCATCGCACCTGCGAGTCCATTTCCGCAGGTACGATCACACCAGAACCAGAAAAATTTCCAGCCTTAGCCAAAGCTTTAAAAATGCTCCGAACCTCGTCTGAAACTCACCCGAAGCCCCCGGGACCTTAAACAATTATACCAACATGTCCCAAAATACAATACGAACTTAGTCGAGGCTTAAAATCACGTCAAACAATGCCGAAATTACGAATCGCGCATCGAATAGAATTATAAGTTTTTAAATCTTCCAACTTCTATATTTTGCGCCGAAACGTATTAAATCAATCCGGAATGACTTCAAATTTTGCACACAAATCATAATTGACGTAATGGAGCTAATCTCATTTCCGAAATCGAAATTCGATCTCATTATCAAAATGAACCCTTCGGTAGGATATTCTAAAAATCTTCTATTTTGCAACTTTCGCCAAAATGCATCGAATTGTCCTACGGACTTCTAAATCCGAATCCGGACATACACTGAAGTCCGAAATCATCATACGAAGCTATTGAAATCATCAAAATTCTATTCTGATGTCGTTTGATCAAAAGTCAAGTCTACGATCAACTCTTTCCGTTTAAGCTTCTAAATAAGAATTATTCTTTTAATTAAATTCCGAATCTTCCAAAAAATCAAACTCGACCACACCCGCGGGTCATAATACTTATTACGAATTTGTTCGAGACCTTAAGTCACTGAATGGGGCATAAATTCTTAAAACAAAAAGTCGGGTCGTTACAATTATTGGGTTCGGTGTATTACCGGTTTCGAAGAAAGCGTCGTGGTCGGGCTCTACCGAGTCTTCATCTTCCAAAACTGGTGGACCAATTCCCAACCCAAAGTGTTAATCCCGATCGTAGGCAGAAGATAGTGCTTTTCGTCCCGGAGGATGCCCGAATTTTCTCTTCCCCTGTGGGGATTGCTAGTTACCTTCGGTCCTTGGTGACCGAAGAGGATCAAACCATAATGAATGCGGTAGGACCTGCCTGCCTCTTTAACGAGGCTTAACATGCTCTGAATCAGGTAACTTCGACGATATCCCTGCTGTTTCTTTTACACTTAGGGTTGTAGATAATTCTAACATTTTTTCATGTTTGTAGGCTTCGGTGTTGCATCACGAGACTTTCCTCCGAATCCGGGAGGAGCATGAGGCCGAAGTTCGAAACCTCACTGAGAAGAGTGACTCCTACAAACTTCTTAGTGAGAAGCTTCGGGCAGATTTGGCAACGACTCGAGACGAGCACGAGGAAGTGACTGAGCAGGTATTCCGAATTCTTCACGATAGTGAAGATGAATAGGAGATAACCACTAACGATCCGATTCTGCAGGTTCGGCAGAGGCTCGAGGACGGCTTAATTCGCAGGTAGATAAGCTGCTGGCCGAGGCGAAAAAATTCAAAGAGAATATGGACGTCCTTGCCTCGAAAAAGGAGGTCGTCCAAGCGTAATTGGAGTTGGCTAAGNGCACCAGAACCAGAAAAATTTCCAGCCTTAGCCAAAGCTTTAAAAATGCTCCGAACCTCGTCTGAAACTCACCCGAAGCCCCCGGGACCTTAAACAATTATACCAACATGTCCCAAAATACAATACGAACTTAGTCGAGGCTTAAAATCACGTCAAACAATGCCGAAATTACGAATCGCGCATCGAATAGAATTATAAGTTTTTAAATCTTCCAACTTCTATATTTTGCGCCGAAACGTATTAAATCAATCCGGAATGACTTCAAATTTTGCACACAAATCATAATTGACGTAATGGAGCTAATCTCATTTCCGAAATCGAAATTCGATCTCATTATCAAAATGAACCCTTCGGTAGGATATTCTAAAAATCTTCTATTTTGCAACTTTCGCCAAAATGCATCGAATTGTCCTACGGACTTCTAAATCCGAATCCGGACATACACTGAAGTCCGAAATCATCATACGAAGCTATTGAAATCATCAAAATTCTATTCTGATGTCGTTTGATCAAAAGTCAAGTCTACGATCAACTCTTTCCGTTTAAGCTTCTAAATAAGAATTATTCTTTTAATTAAATTCCGAATCTTCCAAAAAATCAAACTCGACCACACCCGCGGGTCATAATACTTATTACGAATTTGTTCGAGACCTTAAGTCACTGAATGGGGCATAAATTCTTAAAACAAAAAGTCGGGTCGTTACAATTATTGGGTTCGGTGTATTACCGGTTTCGAAGAAAGCGTCGTGGTCGGGCTCTACCGAGTCTTCATCTTCCAAAACTGGTGGACCAATTCCCAACCCAAAGTGTTAATCCCGATCGTAGGCAGAAGATAGTGCTTTTCGTCCCGGAGGATGCCCGAATTTTCTCTTCCCCTGTGGGGATTGCTAGTTACCTTCGGTCCTTGGTGACCGAAGAGGATCAAACCATAATGAATGCGGTAGGACCTGCCTGCCTCTTTAACGAGGCTTAACATGCTCTGAATCAGGTAACTTCGACGATATCCCTGCTGTTTCTTTTACACTTAGGGTTGTAGATAATTCTAACATTTTTTCATGTTTGTAGGCTTCGGTGTTGCATCACGAGACTTTCCTCCGAATCCGGGAGGAGCATGAGGCCGAAGTTCGAAACCTCACTGAGAAGAGTGACTCCTACAAACTTCTTAGTGAGAAGCTTCGGGCAGATTTGGCAACGACTCGAGACGAGCACGAGGAAGTGACTGAGCAGGTATTCCGAATTCTTCACGATAGTGAAGATGAATAGGAGATAACCACTAACGATCCGATTCTGCAGGTTCGGCAGAGGCTCGAGGACGGCTTAATTCGCAGGTAGATAAGCTGCTGGCCGAGGCGAAAAAATTCAAAGAGAATATGGACGTCCTTGCCTCGAAAAAGGAGGTCGTCCAAGCGTAATTGGAGTTGGCTAAGACCCAGCTTTGGACTGCAAAGGAAAATGCCTCGGTAAAGATCGAGAAGATTAAAGAGCTTCAACATTGATTGGATTTAGCTACTTCAGATAATGCAAGCTTCTCCAATGAACTCGAAGTGGCCAGATCTGAGGTGGCCGTAGCCAGATCTGAAGTAGCCATAGCCAGATCTGAGGTGGCCGAGGCTAATAAAAGAGCTGATGCTAAAGTGGCCCAGTTCAAGATCGATGTTGAGGTCAACCAGGACAAGGCCAAGAGTGTGGTCGAATATGTTAAATGGCAGGCTCGGAGGGAAGCTCTCGAGGAGGTCAATGCTCAGGTCTTCGATGCAGAATGCTAAGGCAGAGGAAACCGGAGCACAAAGGCTGGCCTTTCCTGAGGAAACTTCCGAGTGAATTTGAGGACGGAGAAAATCCCGAGGATGCAGCCTCCGATAAAGACCAATCCACTTAGAATATTAGGTTTCAAGTTTTTCTTTTGTATCTTTTCTGGGGCCGCTTCGGCCTTTTGTAAATTTGTTTTTGAATATTTATATAAGGATTTTCTTCCTTTTTTGATTCGTATGTTTTTCCTTTGCTTTTCTGTAATTAACAAAGGTCGAAAATGCCTTAGCATAAAATTGTGTTTGAGGTTCAGACAATTTGATTGGAATAGAACTAGCATAGCCTTTACGATCGAGTGAGTTCTTGCTCGAACTCGAAGTAAGGTAACCCTTAGGTTTTCTATTTGAGCGAGGATGGTTTCTCGAACTCATAGTAAAAACAGCCTTTAGGCTTCTATTTTAGACCGATATGGCCTTTGTAAAAGATTTTTTATGGCTTTCTCCCCTTTTCAGCTTAAAAAGGGTTTTCTATCATTTGTATTTGCAAAACTTGTAATGCTTTATGAAATAAGGATTTGTTCGAGAGTTCGAATGATTTTGTACTCATTTAGAGTTTTGGGGGCTTGATGTTATTGAAGCCTTTTATGATTTTGTCGGGGGTAGACTTTTTAACCAGTTTATAAAAGAGTTCGAAGTTCTATTCTGTTACGGAATTCGGACGTCTCTGAACCGTGTTAATTCGGTCGTAGCCTTTTTAATTCGAGCTTTGCTCTTTGGGCTTATTTTCTCATTTTACTTCAAGCTTTCTCAAAGTGTCAGTCCCCGAGTGGGGTGGTCGTGGCCTATAAAAATCGAGGGTTACCTAAAAGGTCTTATGATCTTGAATTTTTCAGTCTTGTTTATTTCTCGGACGGCAGTCCCCGAGCGTGAGGGTAATTATCCGAACTCTGGCCCTTAAGCCTTTTTATATAATATATTGAGATATAGCAAGGAAAAATACTTCTCTTTATAAATAATTATACATGTGTGCACGTTCTGTGCCAGGGCTAGAGCAAACTACACGGACATAGTTCGTTTGATCTTTTGGCCCTTAACTTCCTCGCATCGAAGTTGATAATATTGATAATTCGCGGGCAATTCCCCCCCAGTATTCGGGGTTTATTATAAAAAAGCCTCGGATACTGCTGAATTGTTCTAAATAAGCACGATCAATGGTTGCCTCATTAAAAACCTTGTCGAAAAATCCATTTGGGACAAAATCGATCTAAGGGAAAAAGAGTGCAACACATGCTTTCAGACCTATAGGCTTTTGTTGACGAATCCATCGTTGTTTCTGATCGAACACCTGCAAGGGTTAGTTTTGAAATATAAATAAAAATGGGTGGTGCCGCACCTTAGCAGTAGTATCGTTTTAGGTGTGATACGTTCCAATAGCTCGGTAGTTGTTTGTCGTTTATCATGCCGAGCTTGTAGGATCCTTTTCCTATGATTTCGAGAACCTGATACGGTCATTCCCAGTTCGGACCCAGTTTCCCTTCATACGGTCGTTTTCCTACGATTTCGAAACCTGATACCCCCGATGTTAAAATGTTGAAGATTGGTTCTGCAATAATAGTACATTTCGATTCGCTATTTTTGGACGGCCAATCGGACGAGAGCGGCTTCGCGTATTTCGTCCAACAATTCTAGGCTCGTATTCATGGTCACGTTATTCGATTCCTCTGTTGCATATCAAAACCTGATGCTAGGTTCTCCGACCTCGACCGGGATTAGAGCTTCGGCGCCATAAACCAATGAGAACGGTATTGCTCCGGTACTGGATTTCGATGTTGTGCGGTATGCCCATAGGATCTCGGGTAGTATTTCTCTCAATTTTCCTTTGGCATCGTCAATCTCTTCTTAAGATTTTGGATGATGGTTTTGTTGGTCGATTCGGCTTGTCCGTTCCCGCCGGGATGATAAGGTATTGATAGGATCCTTTTGATCTTATGATCCTCGAGAAATTTAATTACTTTGGTGTCGATGAATTGTTTTCCATTATCACATACGATCTCGGAGGGCATCCCGAATCGACAAATGATGTGGTCCCAAATGAAGTCTATGACTTCCTTTTCTATGACTTTCTCTAAATCCTGTGCTTCAACCCATTTAGAGAAATAATCAGTCATAAAAAAAATAAACTGAACCTTACCTGGGCCCGATGGGAGAGGGCCAACGATGTCCATTCCCCATTTGTGGACCAGCGAATCGGTACCAGAATGTTTTCCACAAGTGCCCTCGTGAATTTCCCGTAGGATGTAGTCGGCATCTCCCGGTCCTAAAAATATTTCCAGTTGTCCATCGAACGTCTTTCTAAACAACATTCCATCTTCGGACAATGTGAATTATGCTGCCTTTGTGCGCAGAGCTCTCGACTCCTTTGGATCTGATGGAAGCTTCCCGTTCTTTAAGTACTCTATGTATTTATTTCTCCAATCCCAGGTTAAACTTGTGGAGTTTATCTCGGTGTGACCTTTTTAGATTACCGATCTCATGAGTTGTACGACAGACTCCGAGTTGAGTTCGTTGTCTTCGATCGATGAACCTAAGTTTGCAAGAGCGTCGGCCTCGCTATTCTATTCTCGAGTTACATGTTACAAGGTCCATTCCTTAAATCGATGTAGAGTCACCTGTAGTTTATCCAAGTACCTCTGCATTCGGTCTTCTCGGACTTCAAAAGTCCCGTTAACTTGGTTTACCACGAGGAGGGAATCACACTTAGCCTCTATGACCTCCGCTCCCAAGCTTCTAGCTAGTTCGAGACCTGCAATCATGGCCTCATACTCGGCCTCATCGTTAGTTAATTTTGTAGTTCTGATAGACTGTCTAACTACATTACATGTGGGTGATTTTAGTACGATGCCTAGTCCAGACCCATTCGCATTCGATGCACCGTCCGTAAAGAGGGTCCAGACTACCCGATTGTATTAGTAGTTCTTTTTCAATCTCGGGTACGAAGGTCGGCGTAAAGTCAGCCACGAAGTCTGCCAAGATTTGAGACTTGATGGCGGTTCGGGGTCGATACTCAATATTGTACCTACTGATTTCTACGGCCCATTTGGCCAATCGACCCGAAAGTTTGGGTTTGTGCAAAATGTTTCGAAGAGGATAAGTTGTTACAATACATATTGGATGACATTGAAAGTATGGTTTTAGTTTCCTAGAGGCGCTTATTAAAGAAAGCGCTAATTTTTCTAAGTGTGGATATCTAGTTTCGGCCTCACCTAAGGTCCGACTAACATAATAGATAGGGAATTGCGTACCTTGTTCTTCTCGGACCAGGACTCCACTTACCGCTATCTCCGAGACTGCCAAGTACAGGTAAAGATGTTTGTCCACTTTCGGGGTGTGAAGCAGTGGCGGGCTCGATAAATACCGCTTTAGTTCTTCCAAGGCCTGTTGGCATCCGAGGTCCATGCAAAATTGCTCTTCTTCTTAAGTAGCGAGAAAAATTGGTGGCTCCTATCTGAGGATCTCGAAATGAATCGTCCTAGGACGGCTATCTGTCCCGTCAGCCTTTGTACGACCTTTACATTATCCACTACCATGATATCCTCGATAGCTTTGATTTTATCGGGGTTGATCTCAATTCCCCGATTGGACACCATGAAACCAAGAAACTTGCCCGAGCCAACCCCTAATGCACATTTTTCGGGGTTGAGATTTATGTTGTACTCCCTCAGTATATCAAAAGTCTCCTGGAAATGCTTTAAATGGTCCTCTACTCGCAGGGACTTGACTAATATGCAACTTCCATTAATTTTCCTATTTGCTCTTCGAACATCCGGTTTACTAGGCGTTGATAAGTTGCAACAACATTTTTTAGACCGAATGATATTACATTATAACAGTAGGTACCATACATAGTGATAAACGAGGTCTTTTCCTGATCCTCCGGGTTCATCTGTATCTGGTTGTACCCGGAGTAGGCGTCGAGAAAACTGAGAGTCTCGTGACCAGCCGTGGCATCGATCATACGATTGATATTGGGCAAAGGAAAAGAATCCTTGGGGCATGCTTTATTTAGGTCTTTATAATCTGCACACATTCTAAGTTTGTTTCCCTTCTTAGGGACCACCACCACGTTTGCTAACCATTCGGGGTACTTTACTTCCCGAATGGATCCTATTTTGAGAAGTTTTGTTACCTCATCCTTGATGAAGGCATGTTTGACCTCGAACTGGGGCCTTCTTTTTTGCTTCACCGAATGGAATTTTGGATCCAGGCTTAGTCTATGAGTGGTGATTTCCGGTAGGATCCCTGTCATGTCAAGATGGGACCAAGCTAAATAACCCATGTTAGTTATAAGAAATTAAATTTGCTTTCTCCTCAGCTCGGGATTTAGTCCCATGCCCAGGTATACCTTTCGTTCGGGCAGATGTTCGATTAGTGTTATTTTCTCCAGTTCTTCAACCGTTGATTTGGTAACGTCAGAATCATCGGTGACCATAGAGGATTGCGGGATCCCATAATCATCATCTTCGCCAATCTCCTACTTTTCTGGTTGGGTCAAGGCTGGCGCTTGTGATTGCTATTTGGTATCCTGTTTTCCTTTGAATTTGATCTCTTTGTCGATGAGAGTGATGATATCGAAATCACTTCGTCGACATCAAACATTTCCTTTGCGGCTGGTTGCTCCCCGTAGATTGTTTTGATTCCCTCTGGTGTTGGGAATTTTAGAACCTGGTGAAGGGTCGAGGGCACTGCTCTCATGTTGTGGATCCATGGTCTCCTAAATAGGGCGTTATACCTCATGTCACCCTCGATTACGTGGAACTTTATTTCTTGGATGGTCCTGGCCATGTTAACTGGCAGAATTATCTCGTCCTTTGTAGTTTCACATGCTATGTTGAATCCGTTTACTACCAGGGCTGCAGGCACGACCTGGTCCTGTAGACCGAGTTGCTCTACGACCCTCGATCGAATGATGTTGGCCGAACTACCTGGATCAACTAACACACGCTTAAATTGAGTTTTATTCATAAGTACAGATATTCCCAGTACATCGTTATGGGGCTACATGATTCCTTCTGCGTCTTCGTCGTTTTAAAGGACAAGGTTCCTTTTGGTATGTAATCCCAAGCCCGAGATCGCTTCTCCCTTATAATCGATACCTTAGTGCGTTTAATCATAGGCCCTTGGGGAACATCGATCCCTCTGATAATCATGTGAATAATGTGTTGCGGCTTCTCTTGCTCGTTTTGTCTATTGAGCTCCCTGTTTTTGAAGTGATTTTTGGCCCAATCACTTAAATATTCTCGAAAGTGCCCTTCATTGAACAACTGAGCTACTTCTTCTCTCAACTGTCGTCAATCTTCTATTCTATGGCCATGGGTACCATGATACTTGCACATTTGTTTGGGATTTCTCTGGGCTGGATCGGTCTGTAGAGGTCGAGACCATTTAGTATCTTTGATGCGTCCAACAGCCGATACGATGGAATATTGAAGTTATACTCTGACAATCGTGGTGCTTCCTTAGATCCGGTATGCCTATCGAAACCATTCTTGTTCATCACCCCTCGAGACCCTTGGCCTCGATCACTTCTCCTTTCAGCTCGTACGGAGTTGTGTCCGTGTTCACTGCCCCTACAATCTCCATTATACGACTGGTATCGATCCCTATTCATCCTCGATTCTCGATCGATGCCCCTTCTGATAACAGACCCAGAAGGAGCCCCAACCGGTCATCTTCGACTCTAATCTTTGATTGATATCGATTATGTACATCGGCCAAGGTAACAACCGGGTACTCAATCAAGTTCTGCTTCAACTGTCGTGAAGCCATTGAGCTTAGTTCGTTTAGTCCTTGGGTGAAAGCTTGAACGACCCAATCGTCTGTAACCGGTAGTAGATCCATTATTTCCATTTGGAAGCAAGATACAAACTCTCTTAGCATCTCGTTATCTTTTTGCCTTACCTTGAAAAGGTCCGACTTCCTCGTCTTGACCTTTATGGCTCTGGCGTGTGCTTTTACAAAAGAATCTGCACGCATGGCAAAAGAATCGACAGAGTTAGGTAATAAATTATGATACCATATCATTTCTCTCTTTGACAGGGATTCCCCGAATTTCTTTAATAATACGGATTCGATCTCATCGTCCTCTAGATTGTTCCCTTTAATGGCACACGTGTAAGAGGTGACATGTTGGTTGGGGTCGGTAGTTCCATTATATTTAGGAATCTCGAGCATACGGAACTTCTTGGGGATCGGTTTGGGAGCTGTGCTCGGGGGGAAGGGTTTTTGTACAAATTTTTTGGAATCCAAACCCTTCAATATTGGTGGTTCCCAAGGGATCTGATCAACGCTGGAGTTATAAGTTTCTACTTTCTTGTCGTTTGCTTCAATCCTCTTTTCTCCTGACTCTATCCGTTTTGTCAGTTCCTCGATCATCTTTATAATTTTGAAGCTAGTCCCCGATCCTTGTTCATTTGACCTTACTACGGCTAGCCCCGTTCTGTGGGTGACTTCTTGGGGTGGATCGGGCTCAGGTTTGCTCGGTGCATGGGTTTGGCTCTGTAACTGAGCTATCGCTACCTGTTGAGCTTGCAACATTTCGAAAATTATACGCAGGCTGATCCCGTCTTCTCCAACATTTTGGGTATTTCGAACTGCAGATCGAGTTCCACGATGAATGTTGTTTTCGGGGCTGGAATGTTGGTTCGCTTCAATAGCCACATGCGAATTAACGTCAATTGGACCCATGACCCGAGTTCTAATGGGTTCAACGGGTGGCCTTTCATCCCCGGGCGTCACGTTATTATTCTCATCTTGATGGTCATATTCGTTGTCGATAGGTAGGGCCATTAACTGAGAGTTCATCATTTTTAGCCTGAAATCAAAGACACTTCCAAGAGGAAGTGTAAAATAGTGTCTTTTTATAGAGATTTGTATCAAATAACCACTATTATCCTTAGCTCCACGGTGGGCGCCAAACTATTTATCCGAAAAACAGATAGCAATTGAATTTATGCGCAGTTCTAAGGATACGTGGTATAACTTGGTACAAATTGGGAAAGATAAATGAATGAATATTGAAATTAGTTATAAAAGAAATGAATCCAAACCGAATGAATTAGTTAGCCTACTCCTTCAAGTTGAATAGAGAGTAATTGATAGGAGAACAATATAAATAACTATCAAAACCAGAGAAGAATAGTGTATTGCTTTGTGTTCTATGGATCTTAATGAATCTCTCCAATCTGATGCCCATTACAAGTGATAACAACCCATAATATAGTGGAGGAATCATATTTTGGATATAATTTTAAAATACATAGTGGAGATCCCATGATAGATTAATTAATTAATCTATCCTTGATTTGTACCATGATTTCCGCCTAGATTTTCCCTAATTGCGGCTATAACGGCTTTTTTGTTCCTTGCTCGATCTTGATCCTCGCCGATCTCGATCTTGATCGGTCTCTGATTCTTCGAGCTCGATCTTGGTTCTGGCCTCGATCTTGATCGGTCGCTCGATCTCGAGCTCGACAACATATACTTCGCACCATAGCTCGATGTTATAGTGATAATCCTCGGACCACCACGTTCCAATCTCAATTAGTCACCCAAAGGACAAATTCGATTTTGACCTTATACAAAGCTATAGTGATTCCATCAAATCACCGAGTGGTGCCAAGCATAAGATAGATTATACGCTTTGACTCAAACACAATTCATTAACATAATCCCCAAAATAAGTGAAATAAAGCAATTTTGCTATCTTTAAAAGTACTTTCCTTTCATTTTCGTGGTTCTTTTGAGGAAAATATACCACTAGTCACCACTCACCACAAAAAAAAAGTGGAGATCACCCTGTACATGTCTCTTTCTTAGTAACTATTATTCTTCAATATAGAATGTTATTATTCGTCAATAAATAATGTTTAAAATGAACATTTTTACGAGCGTGTAACCAATCTCTAATGGCAGAATATCTCATTACTTTTCCAAAAGACTATAGAAAAATAGGGGGGGAAAACTTATGGACCTATTTTCACTATGTTATGCTCTTTGGATCGTTGTATAACTGAAAGTTATTAGGAATTAACTTTGGCCAAACATTATGAAATACTAAATGAATACTTTCCTCATAAAAATTAAATAATATCTCATGGGAGTTGGAGAATTATAGGCATTAGGTTATGCTATCATATACAATACATATGATAAAGAATCGAAATTTTCAGTACTATATATGTAACACACTAAATACTATCAGGTAATTATTTTTATGCTTTATTTCTTATAATATATGGTCTTTTCCTGTCGTTGAATATTCGAAAGCCGGATCATATTGCACATATTCTCAATAAATTGTACTAATAATGATCAAGAGAAAGAGTGATAATATTTTTAGAAATTCATGAATTTGAGGCCGAAGCCGAAGCCCAAAGCCTAGATAAGAATACAACAGTTCATAATCTGATAGTCTTAATCACAGAAGTTTTTGTCTATTTTTGTCGTTTTTCTCTCCTTAAACATCTCTTTTAAAGAAAAATAATATTCGGCATTCCCAATTCCATTTTACTCAACAACTTCGAGGTATGACTATAGCCTATTTGGAAGTTTGTACGAGGCCAATTTTTTTTTTTTTTAAATATTTTGCCAAACTTTTAGAAGAAAAAGAAAGTGTTTTTGATCTTGAAGAAGCATAAAAAAGTAATTTTTTCACAAAAATATTTTTTTGAAAAGTATATTTGAGAAAAATATACTTAGAAGCAGTTTTTAAAAGTTTGGCTAAACGTTAATTACTACTCAGAAGTGTTTTTCGAATCAATTAGCCAAACATAAACTGATTCTCACCAAAGTAATTTTGAAAAAAAATACTTTTCAAAATAAGTAGATTTAAGAAGTTTGACCGCTATTATTGACTTAAAGACATTAATTTGCTAAATCGGCATACAAAAAGATTGTATCTTGAACTTGGATATAATTTAAAAATAATAATGTGTCATAAGAACTAACATGAGTAGTATATATAATTATTGAAGACAAATGGACATAAAGTGAAAAGAAGGTGGGATCGAAGATCATCACAGGATAATATGGTAGGACACGTTAGTGATTTGGAGAATAAACCTTGTAACGAAATTAACAAGAATCAAATTTAGCCAACCATTTTCAAAAAACAATGACTACTTTCCTCATAAAAATATTATATATTCGGAATTAGAGAATAGTAGGTATTGGATTATGTTATGTGATTCTAACATAATACATATAATATTGAGAATGAACTTTTTCAGTACTATGTAACATACTAAATATGAAGTATCATATAAATTATTTGTCACTTTAGTACTTTTTTAAACATTGGGAAGGCAGTACAAACCCATATATTCTTTCAATAATTTAATACAAATATACCAAATCAAGAGAAAATTAAAGTGATATATATATATATATATATATATATATATATATATATATATATATATATATATATAGA
>AWOL01S0019331.1:28028-66551 GCA_000715115.1 Nicotiana otophora | reverse complement strand
TTTTTTTGGGGGGGGGGGGGGTTGTAAGGAGCTGAAAATTGAAATCTTAGGAGGATACGTTGGACACGTCAGTGATTTGGACAAAAAGCTTGCTTTGTACCTAAAAGATTCTCCGACACAAACTTGGAGCCACGTGTAATTTAATTTAAGCCAATTTAATTTGCTGTTGGCTCACCATTTCTCCCGATCGTGACCTGTCCTCCTTAGGTGTCATCTCCTTATTTTATACTTAAGAATTTGTTTAGTTTTGTAAGTATATACGTATAGTTTAAGTAAGGAGTAGTGAGTGTAATTGTAATTTGTACGCTTTAGTCTTATACCATAGGAAAAACTACGTAATATAATTGCTTTTAAAATAATAATTGATAAAATATATATTTTTATATTAATCTCCAATATACATCTAATATATATATTTTTAAATACTTTTTATATATTTAGTTAGTAAAATTATTTATTTTTAACTGGCCGATCAGACATGTAACATGCCCTATACTATATCTAGACATGCAAGTGGCAATACTTTAATTAATTTATATAACGATGATATTCGAGAGTCAGATAATTTTGCGATCATCTTTATCCTTTATCGTCAGCAACGTCTTCTCTTCATCCCCTGTGGCGTGCTGTTTTTAGAAACTCCCCCCGCCCCCCTCCCCCCCCGGTAGAGTGGTGATGTGGTCTTTTCTTGGAAAATATCATTTTTTTTCCCAAAAATGATTTAAGTTTTAAAATAGAAAATTATGATTTTGAACATTTATCATGCACCCTATTTTTAGTAAAGTCTACACTATATGCTATGTCAGAAAAAGGTGTGTAACATATATTGAATGGTATAGATGTTTTATAGGTATTAGTTTTAGTTCAAACTGCAAAATAAAAGTATCAGGCATGTTTGGAGGGTCGCGTATATATTTAGCCAAGTATCTAATAGTATAAATATTTTTATACATGCAACACACATAAATAAATACTTCATTCGTTCCAATTTATGTGAATCTGTTTGACTGAGCACGGAGTTTAAGAAAAAATGAAGACTTTTGGAATTTGTGGTCCTAAACAAATTAAAAAGGGACCTAGAGTATTTGTGTGATTATAAAAGCTTTTCATTAAGGGTAGAATTGTAAGTTTAAGCTAAATTATTACCAAATTTAAAAATAGGTCATTTTTTTTTAAACGGACAAAAAAGAAATATGTTCACATAAACCGAAACAATATTAATTATCCTTCCTTTTTTGAGGAGGCAAGAAGGAAGTGTGGTGGCAAACAAGTATTGAAGTAGACCAAACACAAGAACTTGTCCTTTTCTTGATATTTAATCATTTTTGGCTCAATTAAATCAACATGTGTCTTATATCTATTTGGTCCATAAAGTTACCTACTTTAGCATCACAAAAGAAAAATAAAAAAAAATACAATACGGTCGACGAGTGCAGTGAGATGGATCGAAACCCCATTACCCTTAATCAAAAGTTGACTCTGAGTTATATGAATATTGAAACTGCTGGTATGAAGCATTTTCCACTCAAATGAGTCTTATAAGACGTGAATTTGGAATAGTCAAATTTACAGATTTTGAATACCGAATAATTATAAATAATAATAAAAAAAGCATAGAATACAGAAGGATAATTAGTAAGTAGTACGTTTTTCTAAAAAAAAAGATGGCCCACCCCATGTGCTAACATATCATGAGAGAATTTCTTGGCGAAGCCTTTTCCTAGGGATCAATCATTTATCGATCAAAATGAGAAATATCTCTTAATTAATTAAAAATACTTATTATTTGATATCCGAAAAGTAATTTTCTAAAATATATTTTTTTTTATAAAAATTGAAAAAAACTGAATTTTGTTTTTACTAAAAACTGAAAAAATAAAAATATTTTTTTTTCCAGTTTTTACACAAAAAATTACTTTAATAAAAACTGAAAAATATTTTCTAAAATAATATTTTTGTAAAAACTGAAAACAAAACTGAAAAGTAATTTTCTAAATCAATTAAAAACTCGAAAAAACTGAATGTTTTTTTTACTAAAAACTGAAAAAAAATAAAAATTTCTAGTTTTTAGAAAAATATTGGTTTTAAAAAAACTGAAAAATAATTGTAAAAACTAAAAAAAATAATAATTGAAAAGCAATTTTCTAAAGCAATGTTTTTGTAAAAACTAAAAAAACAAATAGTTTTTTTTTCTTCCAGTTTTTAGTTAAATTTTTTTTATTTTTTTCTAGTTTTTAATTACTTTAGAAAATTACTTTTCAGTTTTTTTTTCCAGTTTTTACAAAAATATTATTTTAGAAAATATTTTTCAGTTTATTTTTAAAGCAGTTTTTTTAAAAAAACTGGAAAGAAAATATTTTTTTTTTTTTTTCAGTTTTTAGTAAAAAATAATTTCAGTTTTTAGTAAAAAATAATTTCAGTTTTTTTCAGTTTTTACAAAAGAAAATTACTTTTCGGGTACCAAATAATGAGTCTTTTTAATGAATTAGGAGATATTTAGAATTGGCGACGATGACACGTGTCCCTCAATTTAAATGATGGGTATATTTAAACCCAAAGTATGACTGTAGAGGTATAGATAACCTAATAGTATAATGAGAGGTATTTTTAAACTATTTTCGAAAATACATGGGTATATTTGGCCATTTTCTATAGATAGTATATGTTTTTCAAGAACCATAACAAATGTAGAAAAATTTTGACCAAACGTTCTCCTTTTTTGGCACGTAATTTCATGACATCTTTTATTTATCCTTGAGAACCAAAATACCAATTGAATCTGAACCTAATATTTTCAATACATAATATAAATATTGATATGAAAAATTACTAAAACTTCAACTTTTGAATTCATAACTTCAAAAGTATAACGAGGACAATACAAAAAATTTTAAGTTGGGTCTTCTGCACTTGTTATGTACGTCGTGCGAGAGAAGTGTTTGAACATGAGTTTTTGAAAAAGGTAATATTTAAAATTTTGTTGAAAAAGGGTATTTGAATATTGATGGTCAGTTTTATTTGGATATGCATTTAACTTAGAAAGAAAAAACAAAGTTTTATAAGTGAAAAAAAAAGAAATCACTTGAAAAACTGGTCAACTGAAAAACTCATCTTCAAAAAAAATTCAAAACCTCATTCTAATATATAACCAAATAATGATTCGAAAAAAAGGAAAAACTTTATTTTTGGTCAAAATAAAATTATATTAACGAAAAGTAAACATTTACAAAGTCGCATGCTCTATGGACTCTAGAGACATGACCAAGTAAAACTAACCTCTAAACCTTCTTATGCTCAACTAAACAGTGGCCTAAGACTCTTATCAACAAGCTAAGGATAACTATTCAACTCATATAGAATTAGTTTCCATTTACACTGTCTTTGCCCTATATACAATCTGCAATTTTCTCTTCTTGTTTGCTTGAACCTGTGATTGTTTATTTTCACCCATATACGATGAAAACACAAACGCCAAAATATTAAACTTCTCGCTCTGTTGAATAGCCAGTTGATCTCTTCGCTCCCTTGACCAATGTGCCTGAATCCTCGCCACTCGAGGAGCTTCTACTACTGTCTGCGCCGTCTTCATAAGTAGAACGTCTGTTGCGCAGAGCCAACCACATTATATATAAACTATAAGGAAAAACTCAAAGATCACTTCTCAAGGCCATAAAGCCTTGAAAAACTAGTGGATATGACACCCGATCGAGCTGTTCAAAACCGAACCGTACTGATGGCTTATTGCCTTAACGGGGTAGTGATTAATGAACGGATTGAGATTTTAAAATTAACGGCTTAATGGTTTGGGAACGGATTACTCAATTTTCTTATCGGATAAATCGTTAATCCATTAAGAATTTTTATATTTATACTTTTACCCCTGTGTTAAGTGAAATTATTGGAATTCCTTTTTATTCTATTTTCTCCTTTGTCAAGTAGATTGAATTTTAAAAAGATAAAAAAAAACTAAAATCATGTAACCTGGTATTATGCAATGTTATTATGCGATGCGATGTTATGTAAACATGAAAGCCTGGTGCATTCATGTCATATTTTAAAGTACCTAAATAATTTAAAATAATTTAGAGATAAAGTTCCAGTCTTTTCTAGTTATCAAGAGCTTTGTTATGTAGCATAATAGCCTTAAATTATAGGTGAAAATACTTCTTTTTTGACTCGTTCGACAATCGAGTACAAATTACAAAGTGTTAACAGATTCTATCATGTAGCAACATAGTAGGATTGTTCAATTTTTTTTTATTTGATTTATCGGATAATTATTAATCCGATAGTAGGATAATTAATCCGATAATTATCCGCTCGATAAGTACCCCTACACCAGATAGCCATACTATTAAGGAATTAGGCAGTGCGTCCTGAATTTTAGCATCCTGAAAATGGCTATCTATGTACTTGCCCCGAAAAACTATGACTTTGGGCCACGGAAATATAACACCACAATGATAGTGGCCCTTAACAAACCCAATGGCCCATTCAAATAGGCACGAACGTGTACGTAACGATAGGATCCCACAAGTGGGGTCGGAGAGGGTAAAGTGTACGCGGACCTTACCATTTACGTTACGAAGGTAGAGCCATCTTGATAACCTGTCTACTGTAAACAATCTGTTGTGGAGAGCCAGCCACATTATAAACTACTATATGGAAAAACTCAAAATATAAAAGAAACAAAATGGCCCATTCAAATAGGTAGAATCTAGATCAATAAAATTCACATTCAAAGCCCATTAGAAGAACTTCAAAATGAGGTTTTCTATATTAATGAAATCCACCTGCACAGGTAGATAATTTGCTGGAGTATAGTTTTCTAGACTTTCAATCCAAAACCAAATAATGTAACTTCAAAATGAAGTGAAAACCAAAACAAAGTTTGATACAACATGTAAGCCTACAAACAAGGCTACAACACTAAGTATAAGTTGGTGCCACCATTGTAATTAGCACCACCTCACTAATCCCTCCTTCTGTAGTTCTGCTGGTAACCTTCTCCCTTTCGTCCCTCGGAACTTTCAGGCCGACTTCGCAAGTCATAACCATTTCCATCGCGAAATCCACCCCTACCCAATGGAGACGTTGCCCTATCACCGCGCGCTGAAAAAATTAGACACAACATGATCATTATAACATAATCTCGGTGCACTAAGCTTCCCCTATGTGCGGGATTCGGGGAAGGACCGCACCACAAGGGTCTATTGTATGCAGCATTACCCTGCATTTCTGCAAGAGGCTGTTTTCACGGCTCGAACCCGTGACCTCCTGGTCACATGACAGAATTTTACCAATCAATTAATTATTTTAAAGTTTAAACAAAGTTAGAAGAAGAAATTGTCACAATTCATAGTACTAAAAAAGAATTAACATTCTGATTGTGACAGAATAAAGTGAAACAAGCACACATATATGTACCTTTGTTTCGCTTGAATCTTATATAAGCTTCTCTTCCCCTCACAATTATATGATGCGTCTAAAATGAATAGTCAAAGAAAGAAACCAAAAATCAAAAGATGATCAAATAAAAGTTTTGAAGGAGAAGAGTTATTGTAGAATTTATTACCTGAATTGCATTACGAGCAGACACAGCATCTTGAAAGTGCACGAAACCACAACAATATCCGTCCTACATTCACATTTTTTTTAAATTTAAAATGTTTAAGTAAATATAAACCGACGATAACCTACAACATTATGAAATATATATGTATACCTCCTCGTAAGTTTTGATTTGAACGTCACGACTGTGAACTGGTCCAAATTGTCTAACGATCGTGTAGAGCTCGCTACTTGTTGTGTTGGTTGGCAAGCCACCAATATATACCGATTTACCTGTAACAAGTAAACAAACAATTCAGAAGTTGCTCAAAAAAAATTCATCAACTATTTGATTAAGCCAATGCAAATTTACATTCGATTTCTTCATCGGAATTGTTGTTGTGTTCTTGTGCTTTAGGCATGCCGTTCGAATTAGAAGCCATCGCCTTCAGTAAGCCATTGGCTTGAGGTTTCTTAGGCGCGGGATGGAGATCAGCATTTGCAGCAACCCTTACAACCCTGTGGGGGGCATTGGTTGGCGGCGCGGCCCTACCCATCTTCATCTACAGGAAAATATTTCGAATTAGGCATGTAAGAAACAAAACTTTATAATCTCCTAAAAATGTAACTAACCATTGAAGCATAGGTAACTTTAGGAGCACTCGAGGTTGTCTCAACAACGGGTTGTTCTGTTTCATTCGAAGTGACTGAAGGTTTGTTGTCAACTTCGTCATCAGTTGTAACCTTAGCCTCTGATTTCTCAGACACCTCGTTGACATTTTCGCCAACGTCGCTTTCAATAGCCTTCACATTTTCTTCAACTTTGTCTTCTGTAGTAATTCCAAAAGAGTGCAATTCAACATATAGTTAACAATATAGTTTAAGTTACAATAAGTGGAGACTATGTAAAACAAACAAGTGACCAGTTGAGATAGTGCCAAACATAAAAGACATACCCAAAGAAGCAACTGAAGCTGTTTCCTCGTCCTTATCTGTGACAACCGTTGAAGATTCTACAACGCCAACAAAACGAAAAATATCGTTCAACACAAAGTATCCTTTCTCCTGTGGAGCGAGGAAAAAGGTCTGAGAGAAACTTTTTCTTGATTCGTCTTGCCCGATCAAGGTTGCTGTAACCACCACAAGAAAACCTCCCGCAGCAGATACTTGGGAGTCAATTGTCGCGACTTCCACCTTGGAATTCTTAAAGTGAGATGACTTGATAAACTCAGCTATTCCCTGAAATGATACAAAAATCAGAAGCCTATTAACCTTAAATCCTGGATCCGCCTCTGCCTATTAGCATCCCTTAGATTGCAAATACTAACAATCTTTTTGTCATAATACTTACATCAGTTGTCGTCGCAGATTTCAGTTCACCATCAGGCTGAGCCCAACTTAAGACACTTTCATCCTTGTAAAATCTATAGGACTGGTCGATAAACATATGTAGAATGCGGTAATATTGATCAACAAAAGCACGAGCAACAGTATCAGCAGAGTGTTCCGATGTTTGAGTGGCCATTTTTGCACTATAACAAAGTAAATACAAAGGGTCAAAGATGAATAATAACAAATAGTCTTCTGTATAATTTATGAGTAAGCTACTAGTCAAAGGCTGATAGATAGAAATTATTTACAGTTATATAAACAAAAAAAATTAAACGTTGGAATGCAAATGAAGAGTTTAAAGAACTTCATCTTGATCAAAGCAAAGGTGCAGGAATGAGGCTTTTATGCAGGAAAAATAACATTAAAAAATATAACTACCTTTCACTCATTTTATGTGGCGATATTTGGAGTACTAAAGTCAAAGTAACTAATTTTTGTGTGAATTGGGACATAGATTCTTTTAGTTTTTGAAAAATAAAATTTATATATATATATATATAAATATAAAAGTATAAATTACAATAATTAATAATTCAAAATATTTTTAAAATATTGTGTCAAAGAGAAACCTCTTTGACCCTCCAAATAGTAATCATATCACACATATATATACACATATACATATACATACACAGTATACATATACATACAAATACACCCCGTATATATATAAATTATAGTCAAACAGTTGAAAGAAAATTTAACAATGACATTTACAAAGTGTGTCCCACCTATTGAGATCTAAGGTGAACCTCCAGCCTATCCCAATTATGTCTTTAAAAAACATGTTGTATATAATTAAATAACCAGTTAAACACTCATGTTCTCTTTTTTATTTACGTATAAACATTGACCAAGAAGATTGACTGATATAAAATTAACTTAATTAACAGATAACCTTAAGAAATTTGTGAAATCAAAGCCTAAAGATTCTAACTTGGGCACACACACAAGGGGGAGTCCCAAAATAAAAAGGAAAAAAACATTCTTTATATACTCAAAAGACTAATTTTTTAAGCCAAAGCTAAATCCCTTCAAAGGTTTTATCTAATTCCAAGGGAAAAACACAATAACAAATTTAATTTAAATTTCAGCGGAGACAAAACTACTAAGTGATTTCTTTCCATCGATCTAATCTTTTAGTGGATAGAGTTATCAGTATCCGTCTTGCTGGTGAGAGGTAGGAGGTCTAACACGTGAAATTAGTCAAATGTAATGTTATAAAAAAATATACACAACAACAACCGAGAAAAAAAAACATAATTTTTTTTGGCCTTTTGATTCGTTACATACAAAGGTAAGGAAGTGTCATAAAAACTTATTAAAGTTTTGAAACCATAAAAATCTTAGAAGAGGGCGTTACAAATTCAAGAATTGGCAAAACAAAGCAACAACAACGAAATTAACAACTAAAATCATTAAACCTGCAAATCCAACCAATGTATATCATTCAAACAAAGGCAAGATATATTTTTTTTTAAGAGTTTTAAGAAACCAAAAAAAGATCATAGACAATTTTATACAAGAAAAAAGCAAAACGTTACATACAAGAAAGAAAATAAAAAAATAAATAAAGAACATGAAAAAGAGAAAGAAAACTTGTGGAATACCTTTTGAAGAATTGAAGACTCAGAGTTGAAAAACTAAAGAATTGAAGTGACGGAGAAAGTGAAGAATAGGTGAAATTTATAGTGATTGGAGAGGTATTAGAAGAGCGGTAAATTTAGGGAAGATTTTCTCCAATCCCAATATGGATTTTAATACTGGTAAATCAATAAATATATTTCTCAATATGTATACTATTAGTATGATTTTCTTTTGAAATGTTTTTCAGTGCAATTGTCTCTTGAATAGTAATTAATAAACAATTATAAAACTTATACTGAAATTAAAACCTCAAGTTATAACTAGGCCGCAATCAGGGGCGGAGCTACATTAAGGGAAGGATGATCACTTGAAAACTTTCTGACAAAAAATTATATTATGATTATTAGTCAAATATATATATTCATAAATCTTGAATATCTTTATCCAAATTTCTGATTTTGCCGCTGATGACTAACTCCTACAATTTTTATGATAAATCATTAACATGAAAACAATTATGTTAGGAATTATGGCTTTCGATACATAATTAGCAAAAATGAAGGTTCATTAAGATATAAATTATTTACATAGTAGGAAATAGATGTATCTCATAAACTAAGTGTTTAAACTAAAATTTATTTATAATGAATTAATAATAAATTAAACATGATTTATTTTGTGTTGTTTTATACTCAACATTGTTCGATTATTTTTCGGACAACACATTTCTTCATATTTATACTGTAATTTTAAGAATCACCAGAATTGAATCTCTAACAATTTTAGACGGATAAAAAATTCTGAAATCATGAATTCATACTAGAAAATTAAAATAAATAGATACCTTACCTCTTTTGATGGTCATTTCACGTCGTCCAGAAATGCTTAAGCCAACTGCAAAAAAAAAAATAAAAAAAAAAAATAAAAAAAAAAATTAAATCTATATGAGATATAGAAAGATGAATTTGATATAAAGTAGATAAATCATCCAACCGGTTTCCTCACCATATCGGAGAAATAAAAATATTACAGACAACATCGGGGTGTTTTCGTTTAATCGCAAGCCCTCACCGGACGGACTGATATAGAAGGATGACTTTGCTAAAATCATTCAATTAGATTTTTTGCCATATCGGAGAGACAAAACCGTATTGTCACGATCCGGAATTCGTACCCTCGGAACCGTGATAACGCCTAATATTTCATTTGCTAGGCAAACCAACGTTAAATGTATTTATTAACTATTTTTAACAAACTTCAAATATGATGACAATAAAGAAATTGAATAGTCTGAAACGAGATAAATAAGCTAATAAGTGACGAAATTCAAATACAACCCCGGATCTGGTGTCACGAATACATGAGCGTCTATGATACTACAAATAATGGTCTGAAGTAAACATAGCTATCTGAATCAAATGAACAGCTAAAGAAGTAGAAGGGACTTCAAAGCTGCGGATGCTGTGCAACTATACCTCAAGTCTCCTATGGGTATCCGAGCAAGTCTACGGTACACCGCTGGAATCAACTACGGTATCTGTACAAGAAGTGCAGAGTGTAGTATGAATATAACCGACCCCATGTATTTTGTAAGTATCGAGCCTAACCTCGACGAAATAGTGACGAGGCTAAGGCGGGTCACTTACATTAACCTGTACGCAATAATGATGATAATAACAGAAAGACAGGTATAGAAGTAAAGCAGGTAACTCATACTAACGAAACTCAAATCAACCAGTAGAGAGTCCTGAATAACCGGTCATATAACTCATCTCAACAACCGAGGCCAAACCAACAATCACAACAAATATAACTTTTATCAACATGTTGCGGCGTGCAACCCGATCCCACAATATAAACTTTAAACAAATCCGCTGCGGCGTGTAACCCGACCCCTCCATATAATCATCATTCACTATCATAGTCCATCCTTATTCCACATTTTCAATTCATTAGCTTTTAATTTTCGTTACATCGTGCAACCCGCTCCCCAAACAATATCAATTAACAGTAGTAACTCAATAACTAATATTTACAAGAAATCATACATCAAAGAACAAACGTACGACAATGGAGAATAACATGAAAATCAAAGAAACTCGAACTACTCGGATGTCTCAACTTTACCAACTCAACACTTTAACAATACGTACAAGTGAAACTACTTCAATGAGGGCAACATTTAATACAAAACTATAAGGCAACAAGGCATAAGATAATTTAGATATATGAGGGTGTGATGACCCAAAATATCATCTTTAAAGTTAATAATTAATTCTATGTTCTAAGATCCCGAAAAACACTATTTATCATTACTCGACTTACGTGCGTAGTCCGTAAAAATTTTCGGAAAGTTTTTATGTGAAAAATGGATTAAAATGTGAATTAGAGCTTTAAAACTCAATTGAGTTGACTTTGGTTAATATTTTGAGAAAATAGACTCGGATCAGTATTTTTGACAGTTTCGGTAGGTTTGTATCGTGATTTGGGACTTGGACGTATGCCCGGAATCAAATTCAGAGGTCTCTAACCCAAGATATGGAATTTTGATAAACAATTAAAGATTTTAAAAGCTTAAGTCAAATAGTGACCGGATGTTGAATTATATAAAAATGACCCCGGAATAGAATTTTGATGATTCCAACAGCTCCGTATGGTAATTTTGGACTTAGGAGCATGATCGAAATTTTATTTGGAAGTCCGTAGTGAAATTAGGCTTGATATGGCTAAATTAGGAATTTAAGTTTGGACGTTTGACCGGGGAGTTAACTTTTTGATATCGGGTCGGAATTCAGGCCCAAAATTTTTCATAGTTCTGTTATGTCATTTATGACTTATGTGCAAAATTTGAGGTCAGTCGGACTTGATTTGATAGGTTTCGACATCGAATGTAGAAGTTGGAAATTCTAAGTTTCATTAAGCTTGAATTGGAGCATGATTCGCGATTTTAGGGCGTTTTATGTGATTTGAGGTTTCAGATAAGTTCGTATGATGTTTTAGGACTTATTGGTATATTTCGTTGAGGTCCCGAGGGACTCAAGTGAGTTTCGGATGGTTAACGGATCAAACAATTGGACTTAAAAAGCTGTAGCAATTTTTCTCTTATGTTGAATATTCTGGGTTGTGATCGAGCCCAAGATCGAGCCCAGATATCGAGCCTAGGGTCGACGGCCAGGGTTGAAGCTAGAGACGAGGCTCAGGATCGATGCCATGATCGAGGCCATGATCGAAAGCCCAACCTCGATGCCATGATCGAAGGCCCAACCTCGATGCCATGATCGAAGGCCCAGGCTCGAGGCCATGATCGAAGGACCAGGCTCGATGCCATAATCGAGACCATGACCGAGGTCCAGGCTCGAGCCTGTGATCGAAACCACGATCGAGGTCTAGGCTCGAGGGCCATGATCGAAGCCACGATCGAGGCCCAGTTCTGAAGGCTGCTTGGGGAGATTTATAAAAGAGTGCATTCGTCCCATTCGTCATTTTTAACAAACTGGAGCTTGAGCAGAGACGATTTTTGATAGATTTTCAAGGAAAGACATTGGGGTAAGTGATTCTAACTCGGATTTGGTCTATATACACAAATATATTATTGTTTTCACCATTTAATTAGTGTTTTGAGATTGAAATTTGGGAAAATTTTAGAAATCTCATAGAAACGAATTTTTGAGATTTCGGTGTCGATTCAGAGTCGGATTTGAGTGAACCTAGTATGGTTGGACTCGTAATTGAATGGGTTGTCGGATTTTGTAAGTTTCGCCGGATTTCGAGATGTGAGCCCCATGGGCAATTTTTGAGTTCATTTCAAATTTTATTGAAAAATGTATTATTTTTTTATGAAATTGATTCCTTTAATTTTTGTTGACTGTATCGAATAATTATGACTAGATTCGCGTCGATCGGAGTCGAAAAATCGAGAAAAAGGCATATTACTTGATTAAATTGGAGCAAGTCGAGGTAAGTGACTTGTCTAACTTTGTGTGGGGAAAATTTTCCCTTGGATTGTTATTAATTATAATGTGATTAAAGTCGTGTACACGAGGTGACGAGTGTGTATACGGGTTAAATGTGAAGGATTATATTTTTAAATTGTGTGGATCACTGTTTTATATTAATTAAATTATTAAATCTTGTTATATTCTCCATCATTAATTTGATTTATATACTTTAAATTTATTTGGCTTTTTTCTTGCTAATTAGTTTACCTGTTTAGTTGGACTTGATTTCTTTTATTCTGCGCATTATTTGAAGGTTGATTTTCTTTAAAATAAATATTATTAATATGAAGTATTTTACATTTTAAATTTGGTATTGAAGCAACGCATTAAAGATTTTGAAATATTATTTTGCTGAATTATTTATTCCTGAATATTTTTGTAAGATTTTCATACTCATTGTGATTGAGCCGTGAGCTCTTTATTGTGGAAAAATATTATTGATGATTTATTTTGACATGAGCCGTGAGCTCTTTATTGTGAAAAATATTATTGTTGAGTTATTTTGGCAAGTTAAATTATTTGAGCACTTGAGGTACAAATTGTGATATATTGTGATATTGATACGCATGCGGTGCTATAAGGTCTGGGTATTGAAACGCATGCGGTGAGATAAGGGTGGCTTGATACACGTGGCTAGTAGGGGAAACTACTAGAAATCATGCGGTGTGATAAGGATGGCTAAAACGCGGGATGCTATTTAGAAAAAATTATTTTCTTTAAAATAAATTGTGAAGGCTCCTGCGGTGAGATAAGGGTTGTGATTTTTCTTAAAGTTGAAAAGAAATTTTGTTTTGTTCCACTAGGTATTATTTGCCATTATTTGTGTAATTAAATGGTGACCTACTACTTGATTCATTTCCATTGTCATTTTATTTTATTATATTGTGAAATATTTTACCATGTCATTTATTATTATTTTCCAGTAGGGCCTGGCCTGACCTCGTCACTACTCTACCGAGGTTAGGCTTGGCACTTACTGGGTACCGCTGTGGTGTACTCATACTATGCTTCTGCATATCTTTTTGTGCAGATCCAGGTACTTCTTACCAGCCTAGACATTAGTGAGTACCTGTGTACGGAGACTTCGAGGTATATCTGCCAGCGTCCGCAGACTTCGGGATCCCCTTCTATTCTTGTTATGTTGCTTCCTTATTTTCTTAGACTCTGTTATATAGAGACATTGAGGAGTAAAAGCTTGTGACTTATTTCTACCGGATTTTGGGAGTTGTAATTATTTGAATTGTAGTTTATTTATTTCAGATATTTATGATCATTCTGTATTGATAGGCTTACCTAGTCTTAGAAACTAGGTGCCATCACGACCTCCTATGGAGGAAATTTGGGGTCGTGACAAGTTGGTATCAAAGCTCTAGGTTCATAGGTATTATGAGTCACAAGCAGGTTTAGTAGAGTCTTGCAGATTGGTACAGAGACGTCTGTACTTATCTTCGAGAGGCAATGGAACTGTTAGGAAAATATTCACTTCTTTGATTTTTTATCGTGCGCAATTGTTTAATTCAAAGTTCTAAACCATTATCTTTCTTTTCTCTCACAGATGGTGAGGACACGCACAATTGGATCCGATGATCAGACACTCGTGCCCCCTGTTGGAGCCGTAAGAGGCCGGGGTTGGGGCAGAGGTCGAGGAAGACCACGTGGTGCAGCCAGAGCACCTGCACGAGCTGCTGCAGCTGATCCACCAATAGCTTCAGTTGGAGAGCAGGCACCTAAGACGCATGTTACTACTCCTACACTTTAGGAGACTCTTGCCCAGTTTTTGAGCATGCTTGGCACTCTAGCTCAGGCAGGATTAATTTCACTTGCTCCTGCCATATCTCAGGCCGGGGGAGGAGCACAAACTCCCGCCGCCCGTACTCCAAAGCCATGGGCCCAAGTTGACCATGCCCCAGAGGTTATACCAGTGCAGCCAGCTGTCCCAGTTCGGCCTGAGATTAGGACAACAGTTTCAGAGGGGAAGTAGCTTAGGCTTGAGAGGTACAAGAAGTACTACCCTCCCACTTTCAGCGGTTTAGTTTCAAAGGATGCTCAGGGTTTTCTGGAGGAATGTCACTATATCCTTCGTACTATGGGTATTGTGGATTCCAGTGGGGTTTCTTTCACGGTATTCCAGTTTAGAGGAGCAGCCTACCAGTGGTGGTGGGCATATGAGTTGGATAGTCCGGCTGAGGCAGCTTCACTCCCTTGGACTCAATTTTTAGATATGTTCTTAAGGGAGTATGTTCCTTAGAGTCTTAGAGATGCATGGCGCACAAAGTTTGAGCAGCTGCGCCAGGGTTCTATGACTGTGTTAAAGTATGCGGTCCGATACAGTGATTTGGCTAGGCATGCACCAACCTTAGTTGCTACTGTTCGAGAGCGGGTTCGTAGATTTATTGAGGGTTTACACCCTAGTATTAGATACAGTATGGCCCGAGAATTAGAGATGGACATCACATACCAACAGGTGATGTCAATTGCTAGGAGATTGGAAGGTATGCAGACTCGGGAGAGGGAAGAGAGGGAAGCTAAGAGACCCCGGGATTCTGGTACATATAATAATTCTTATGCCCCAGTTGCAGCCCGTCATGGAGCCGTCCTATTTATTCAGCACTTCTAGCTTCCAATGATATTCAGGCTACTCTCAGACCTCAGGTTCCATATTATGTACGGGGTGCTTTCAGCGGACAGTCTAGTCGATCAGGCCCGAGCCAGTCCCAACAGCCACGTCCTCCGAAGGCTTGTTTTGAGTATGGTGGATTGCCCCAGATTTAGGAAGGGTGCACCTCCATAGATTTCTCAGGCTTCTCATGCCCCACCTATTCCACAGGGCCCTCAAGCTTCTCAGACCATGATTACTGCACCAATTTCCACTCCACCTGCATAGCCAGTTAGAGGTGGAGGTCGGGCAGGTAGAGGTCGCCCTAGAGGGGGAGGCCAGGCCAGATATTATGCCCTTCTTGCTAGGACAGATGCCGTTGCATCTGATTCTATTATCACGGGTATTATTCTGGTCTGTCATAGAGATGCATCAGTCTTATTTGATCCAGGCTCCACTTATTCTTATGTGTCATCTTATTTTGCCTCGTATTTGGGCGTATCACGTGATTTCTTGAGTTCTTCTGTTTATGTATCTACACCCATGGGTGAATCTATTATTGTGGACCGCGTGTATCGGTCGTGTTTAATTATTATCAGTGGTTTTGAGACCAGAGCTGATTTATTATTGCTCAGTATGATGGATTTCGATATTATTTTTGGCATGGACTGGTTGTCGCCCTATCATGCCATTCTTGATTGTTACGCCAAGATGGTGACGTTGGCTATGCCAGGTCTACCGCGGCTAGAGAGGAGTGGTATCTCAGATCATGTTCCTATCAGGGTTGTTTCATTTCTTAAAGCTCAACAAATAGTTGAGAAGGGGTGTGATGTGTATCTGGCCTATGTGAGAGATGTTAGTATTGATACTCCTACCATGGAGTTAGTTCCTATAGTAAGGGAGTTTCCTGATGTATTTCCATCGGACCTCTCGGGTATGCCACCCGACAGGGATATTGATTTTGGTATTGATTTGTTATCGGGCACTCAACCTATTTCTATTCCACTATATCGTATGGCCCCAATAGAGTAGAAAGAATTAAAAGAACAATTACAGGAATTTCTGGATAAGGGCTTCATCCGGCCTAGTATATCACCTTGGGGTGCTCCTGTCTTATTTGTAAAGAAGAAAGATGGTTCTATGCGGATGCGTATTGATTACCACCAACTGAACAAGGTTACAGTGAAAAACAGGTATTCATTGCCACGTATTGATGACTTATTTGATCAGCTTTAGGGTGCCAGAGTGTTCTCTAAGATCGACTTACGTTCAGGCTATCATCAGTTGAAGATTCGGGAGCCAGATATCCGGAAGACTACTTTCAGGACTCGGTACGGTCGTTATGAGTTTCTTATGATGTCTTTTGGGCTGACCAACGCCCCAGCAACATTTATGCACTTAATGAATAGTGTATTTTAGCCCTATCTTGATTCTTTCATCATTGTGTTTATTGACGACATTCTAGTGTATTTCCGGAGTCGGGAAGATCATGAACAACACATGAGGACCGTTCTTCAGACTTTGAGAGAAAAGATGTTATATGCAAAATTTTCAAAGTGTGAATTCTGGCTTGATTTAGTGGGGTTTTTGGGCCATATAGTTTCGTGCGAGGGGATCAAGGTAGATCCGAAGAAGATTGAAGCAGTGCAGAATTGGTCCAGACCGTCCTCAGTTACGGAAATCTGGAGTTTTCTTGGTTTGGCAGGGTATTATCGCCGATTTGTAAAGGGTTTCTCTTCTATTGCTGCATCTATGACCAAATTGACCCAGAAGGGTGCTCCGTTAAGGTGGACCAAGGAATGTGAGGAGAGCTTCCAAAAGCTCAAGACAACTTTGACTACATCCCCAGTATTGGTATTACTTACATGTTCAGGGTCTTATATTGTGTATTGTGACGCGTCGCGTATTGGTCTCGGCGCAGTGTTGATGCAAGACGGTAGGGTGATTGCCTACGCGTCCAGATAGTTAAAGGTACATGAGAAGAATTATCCGGTCCACAACCTTAAATTAGCAGCTATTGTTCTTGCCTTGAAGATTTGGCGGCATTACTTATATGGTGTCCGTTGTGAGGTCTACACCGATCACTGGAGTCTACAACATCTGTTTAAACAGAAGGATCTTAATTTGCGGTAGCGGAGATGGTTGGAGTTGCTTAAGGATTATGATATCACCATTCTCTATCATCCCGGGAAGGCCAATGTAGTGGCCGATGCCTTGAGTCGTAAGGCGGAGAGTTTGGACAGTTTAGCATATTTACCGGTAGCAGAGAGGCCTTTACCCTTGGATGTTCAGGCCTTGGCCAACCAGTTTGTCAGGTTAGATATTTCCGAGCCGAGCCGAGTTTTGGCTTGTATGGTTTCTCAGTCTTCTCTTTATGATCGGATTAGAGAGCGTCAGTACGATGACTCTCATCTGCTTGTCCTTAAGGATACAGTTCAGCACGGTGATGCCAATGAAGTCACTATTGGAGATGATAGTGTATTACGGATGCAGGGCAGGCTATGCGTGCCTAATGTAGATGGTTTGCATGAGTTAATTCTCTAAGAGGCTCACAATTTGCGGTACTCCATTCATCCGGGTGCTGCGAAGATGTATCAGGACTTGAGACATCACTATTGGTGGAGGTGGATGAATAAAGACATAGTGGAATATGTAGCTTGATCTCTAAATTGCCAACAAGTGAAATATGAGCATCAGCGACCTGGTGGATTGCTTCAGAAGTTAGAGATTCCAGAATGGAAATGGAAGCGGATCACTATGGATTTCATTGTTGGACTTCCACAGACTCAGCGGAAGTTTGATGCAGTTTGGGTGATTGTGTATAGGTTGACCAAGTCATCTAATTTTGTTCCTGTGATGACTACATACTCTTCTGAGCAGTTGGCTCGAATCATATTCACGAGATTGTCAAACTTCACGGCATACCGGAATCTATCATCTCTGACCGGGGTACACAGTTTACCTCACGGTTTTGGAGGGCTGTACAACGAGAGTTGGGTACTCGTGTGAAGTTGAGTACAACATTTTACCCTCAGACAGACGGGCAGTCTGAACGCACTATTCAGATACTGAAGGATATGCTTCATGCGTGTGTGATAGATTTGGGGGTGCTTGGGGCCAGTTCTTACCACTTGCTAAGTTTGCTTACAATAACAGTTACCAGTCGATCATTCAGATGGCTCCGTATGAGGCCTTGTATGGCAGGTGGTGCCGATCTCCAGTAGGTTGGTTCGAACCGGGCGAGGCAAGGCTATTGGGTACCGACTTGGTTCAGGATGCCCTGGAAAAGGTTAAGTTGATTCAGGATCGACTTCGTACATCCCAATCTAGACAGAAGAGTTATGCGTATCGGAAGGTTCATGATGTTGCATTCATGGTTGGTGAGCGGGTCCTGCTTTGGGTTTCGCCTATGAAGGGGGTGATGAGGTTCGGAAAGAAGGGAAAGTTGAGCCCTAGGTATATTGGACCTTTTGAGATTCTTGAGAGAGTTGGGGAGATGGCTTACAGACTTGCACTACCACCTAGTCTCTCTGCAGTTCATCCGGTATTCCATGTTTCTATGCTTCAGAAATATCACGGCGATTCGTCTCATGTGTTAGACTTCAATTCAGTTCAGTTGGACAAGGATCTATCTTATGTTGAGGAACCATCGGCTATTTTAGATAGGCAGGTTCGAAAGCTGAGGTCAAAGAACATTGCTTCAGTGAAGGTTCAGTAGAGGGGTCATCCAGACGAGGAGGCGACTTGGGAGACCGAGCATGATATGCGCAGCTGTTATCCACACTTATTCACCAGCTCAGGTACTTTTTCTAACTCCGTTCGAGGACGAACGTTTGTTTTAGAGGTAGAAAATGTGATGACCCAAAATATCATCTTTAAAGTTAATAATTAATTATATGTTCTAAGACCCCGAAAAGCATTATTTATCATTACTCACTTGCGTGCGTAGTCCGTAAAATTTTTCGGAAAGTTTTTATGTGAAAAATGGATTAAAATATGAATTAGAGCTTTAAAACTCACCTAAGTTGACTTTGGTCAACATTTTGAGAAACTGAACTTGGATAAGTATTTTGACAGTTTCGGTAGGTTCGTATCGTGATTTGGGAATTGGGCGTATGTCCGGAATCAAATACCGAGGTCCCTAGCCCGAGATATGAAATTTTGATGAAACATTAAAGGTTTTAATAGCTTAAGTCAAATAGTGACCAGATGTCGAATTATGTGAAAACAACCCCGGAATAGAATTTTGATGATTCCAACAGCTCCGTATGGTGATTTTGGACTTAGGAGCGTGATCAAAATTTTATTTAGAAGTCCGTAGTGAAATTAGGCTTGACATGGCTAAAATAGAAATTTAAGTTTGGAAGTTTGACCGGGGAGTTGACTTTTTGATATCGAGGTCGGAATCCAGTTCCAAAAATTTTCATAGCTCCGTTATGTCATTTATGACTTGTGTACAAAATGTGAGTTCAATCGGACTTGATTTGATAGGTTTCGACATCGAATGTAGAAGTTGGAAATTCTAAGTTTCATTAAGCTTGAATTGGAGCATGATTCGCGATTTTAGCGTCGTTTTATGTGATTTGAGATGTCAAATAAGTTCGTATGATGTTTTAGGACTTGTTGGTATATTTGGTTGAGGTCTCGAGGGCCTCAGGTGATTTTCAGATGGTTAACGGATCAAAAATTGGACTTAAAAAGCTGCTGCAATGTTCCTCTTCTACTGGATATTCTAGGTTGTGATCGAGCCCAGGGTCGACGGCCAGGGTCGAAGCCAAAGACGAGACTCAGGATCGATTCCATGATCGAGGCCATGATCGAAGGCCCAGCCTTGATGCCATGATTGAAGGCCCAACCTCGATCCCATGATCGAACCATGATCGAAGGCCCAGGCTCGAGGCCATGATCGAAGGACCAGGCTCGATGCCATAATCGAGGCCATGACCGAGGTCCAGGCTCGAGCATGTGATCGAAGCCACGATCGAGGCCTAGGCTCGAGGGCCATGATCGAAATCACGATCGAGGCCCAGTTTCGAAGGCTGCCACGACAGATTTCTAAAAGAGGGCATTCGTTACATTCGCCATTTTTAACAAACTAGAGCTTGAGTAGAGGCGATTTTTGATAGATTTTCAAGGAAAGACATTGGGATAAGTGATTCTAACTCGGATTTGGTTTATATACACAAATATATCATTGTTTTCACCATTTAATTAGTGTTTTGAGATTGAAATTTGGGAATTTTTTAGAAATCTGATAGAAACGAATTTTTGATATTTCGGTGTCGATTCGGAGTCGGATTTGAGTGAAACTGATATGGTTGAACTCATAATTGAATGGGTTGTCGGATTTTATAAGTTTCACCGGATTCCGAGACATAGGCCCCATGGGCAATGTTTGAGGTAATTTCAGATTTTGTTGAAAAATGTAGTATTTTCTTATGAAATTGATTCCTTTAATTTTTGTTGACTGTATCGAAATAATTATGACTAGATTCGAGTCGATCGGAGTCAGAAAATCGAGAAAAAAGCATATTACTTGATTAAATTGGAGCAAGTCGAGATAAGTGACTTGTTACCCAGCTGCGGTTATCGCAAAAGCGATCAATCCTTCGCAAATGCGAAAAAGCCACTAAGCTTGTTGTCACCGCAAATGCGATCATTTTGTTGCAAATGCGAACAAAAGCAGTCCGCAAATGCGAATAATACTTCGCAAATGCGAAGAAGCACCAAGTCAGTCAATGGTCGCAATTGCGATCAAAACCTTCGCAATTGCGAAGATACAAAGTCTGCAAATGAGAAGAATTTTTCGCAAATATGAACTCTCTCCAACCCAGCCCATTCACCCCCAAGCTCGGTTATGTAATTAATTTGAAATTTTGACCTCTATTCGAGGTCTAAATCCCAAATTTATAAAATTTTTAATTTTACCCAAATCCCTAATTTCTACCATGAAAAGTCCTAGATTTGATGTTGAAAACTTATGAAATGTAATGGGTAATTGAAAAGAAGTAGTTTAAAGTCACTTACCAATAAATTTAGGAAGAAAATCTCTTGGGAAAATCGTCTCTAGGATGTTTAGGATTGAAAGTTTAAAAGAAATGAGCTAAATCCCGTTTTCCCTCTTTTACCCAACTGCAGTTATCGCAATTGCGACACATAGTTCGCAATTGCAATGATCACAAAATCGATCAACCCTTCGCAAATGCAAAAAAGCCACTGAGCTTGTTATCGGCGCCAATGCGACTATTTTATTGCAAATGCGAGCAAAAGCAGTCCGCAAATGCGAACAATACTTCGCAAATATGAAGAAGCACCAAGTCAGTCAATGGTCGCAATTACGACTAAAACATTCGCAATTGCGAAGATACAGAGTCTGCAAATGCGAAGAATTTTTCGCAAATGCGAACTCCCCCAAACCCAGCCCATGCTCACAAATGCGACTCACTGTTCGCAAAAGCGGCGCTCGATTTTGCGATCCAGACCTCGCAAATGCGAGATCTGCAGGTGACACCAGAAGCAAAGAAGCACCAGCTATTTCTCTAAGTCAAAAAACTACTCCGTAGCCTATCCAAAACTCACCCGATCCCCTCGGGCTCCAAGCCAACCATGCACACAAGTGTAATAATATCATACGAACTTGCTCGCGCGATCAAAATACCAAAATAACACTTAGAACTATGAGTCGGATACCAAAACAAATGAAATTTTCAAAGAAACTTAAGAACTTTTAACTTTTCAACCAGACGTCCGAATCACGTCAAATCAACTCCGTTTTGCACTAAAATTTGCAGACAAGTCATAAATATTGTAATAAATTTATACCAAGTTTCGGAACCGAAATTCGAACCTGATAACAACAAAGTCAAACTACGGTCAAACTTAAAAAAATTTTAAACCTTAAAACTTTCAGTTTTTTACAAATTACGTTAAATCAAGCTAGGGACTTCCGAATTCGATTCCGGACATATGCCCAAGTCCCAAATCACGATACGGACCCATCGGGATCGTTAAAACACTGATCCCGGTCCGTTTGCTCAAGACATTGACCGAAGTTAACTCAAATGAGTTTTAAGGCACAATTTCACATTTTTATCAATTTTTCACATAAAAACCTTCCGGAAGAAGACACGGACTATGCGCACAAATCGAAAATGGCTAAACGGAACTAATCGAGATTTCGAAACACAGAAATGAGGGCTAAAACTGAAAATGACCTATCGGGTCATAACACGTAGTACGAGATATCTGAGTGTTTGCTTAGTCGTGAGTCCTAACTAGACAGATCAATATAGAAGAATGACTTCGGCAAAATAGGGCAAACCATTCAATCGGTTTTCTCGCCATATCGGAGAGAAGAAAATGTATTTCGAGACAACATCTGAGTCTTTGCTTAAATAAAGAAAATAAGTAATGGCCTTACTATTTAAAATTGCTTGATTTGAATTAAAATTGTATAACTCACTTAGGTCCCACTCAAGGTGCAGACATCTGTACTTTTCAGCAGAATCTACTTTGGATTCTGGGTTTTGATGACCAGTATTGGTGACGTCAGTAACCTTTTTTTTTTTGGGTGGGCAAAATAAAGTATTCTATGCATCAAAGAGATTAATTATTATAATTAATACTTATTTTGATCTTTTTATTTGTTGTCTAAAATTTTGGCACGTCTAGTATAAAGAAAATATTTAATAATAATATCGGTTATAAAATGTATATAATTATTACTTACCCTCAAAAGCGTAATTATTGACATCTGTCTTCTTGAAATACTCCCTCTGTTTTAATTTATTTAAATATTTTCAGAGTACGACGGTCAAATTGAATAATGTTTTATGTGAATTCGGACATAAATTCTTTAAATTTTTTGAAATAAAAGTTATATATTTAGAAACTATATAAAAAGCATTATATAAGTCACAACAATGGACAATTCGAAATATGTAAAAACTATTTGCAAAAAACATGATTATAGAAAATTTTGTTTGACTCTCAAAATAATAAAATGTTTATTCCTTTTGAAACGAACGGAGTAGTAAAAGTGAAATTGAAAAAATAATTAATGACTTCAAGATCTTGAGAATGAAAAAATATTGAACAAATTTTAAGATAAAGTGATAGATAATTGTGACTGAATGGAAGAATAAACAAACACTACAAAAAACTGGAATTAGTTATGAGCTTCGTTGTTAATCTGTCACTAAATCGCTCGTAACTAATAAAATTTATTAATAATTTATCTTTAATTCATTGCTAAATAGGATTAGCAATGAATCTTTCTATTTAACTACATAATTTGCCTGTCGCTAATTCCTACTTTTTAGTAGTGTAAGGTAAAATATCTACATCGAGGCGAATTTTGAGCTCAATTACGAGTTCACGTAAATTCGGTAACTTTTGTTCATATTATATATATAAATTCACTAAATATCTATAAGCATTTTATTGTGAATTTAATTATTAATATCGTATTAATTTCAGATCGTTCTAAAAATCCATAAATTTCAAATCTTATATCCCATTATGATATACCGATTCATATGATTTGTGTTAAGGCTTTTTCACACCCTTTAGAAAATATTTTAGCTTTAATCATAAGAATGCTTGTGTAAACTATCATTTACATTTTTTAAACATCTAACTTAATTAACACTATGTTAATTATAGCAGTAGGATGTACACTTTAAAAAACATAATAAATAATTTCTTCTTTTCTTAAAAATGTCGAATATTTTGTAATTAATTTAGTTAATCAAGACAACTAATACTTGGAAATTGTAATTTAAGTTACAAAACATCTATATAAGTAACATATGTTATATTCTTATTTTACTTGATGCATGCAGAAAGACACATGTTGTTGTAAAGGACACATGTGGTTTTTGACTAAATTATAATGATTATTTGTCTTCTTGAAATAGTAATAGTGAAATTGGAAAAAATAATTAATGACTTCTTGAAAATGAAAAATATTTTGAATAAATTTTATAATAGAGTGACAGATAAAAAGGACTGGAAGAAGTAATAAATAAAGTAATGTAAATACATACCCCGATCCATGCATATTATTTTGTGTTTTAAAGCACACCCTCTAGAAAAATATTTAATAGTTTATATAATGCTTGTCTAAACTATCATTTATATTTCTTTTAAAAATCAAACTTAATTAATAGTACTTCATTAATTAGAACAAATATTTTAAAAACCGTAATAAGTAATTTTTTTCAATTTTAAAAAGTCAAGTATTTTGTAACGAATTTAGTACAAAATATATATATAAATAACACATGTTATACACTTATTAAATTAATACACGCAGAAGGACACATGTAATTGTAAAGAACACTTGCAATTTTATGTTTATCAGGACAACTGTGAACATCATTGCATAAAAGCAATTTCGAAATAATAAATTCAATTTGTTTGGATTGCAAGCTTATTAATAAAACAATTAGCTAGATTGTTGACTCTCTTTTTTTTTATTTAAAAAATTTCAAAATCATATCTGTTGATTTACCACAAAAGATTATGGCAATAAATTTTAAGGTTAGTTACAATTTTAGTCCTTAACTTTTCCAGCATTTATAGTTTTAACTTTCCTGTAATTCTTAGCAGCTTGTTTGGATGGTATCATATTGTATCTTATTGCTACTTTAAAAATAATATTTAGTTTGATTGTTATTTCAATTTTATTTTATCGTATCATTAAATATGTTATTACATAACGGCGAAAAATGTCACTTTATTTGACGACCGATTTTGTGTGGTCGCGTCATTACCCATTCCTTAGTATTAAATAATCATATTTTATTCTTTATCCTACCTTTTTATATAATAATTCTATCTCGTATCCTATTTTTTCTTTGTAATATTATAAGTTTATTTTTCATATTGGTGGTTCATAACATCATGCAACGATAACAAGCGATACAATCCTTTCATATATTATGTACATCAAAACAATACAATACCATATAATACGATACAATATGATACATTACGAAATAATACGTAACAATCATCCAAACAAGCTTGCAACTCAATGCTTCTCATAATATGAAACTTTTTTCTCCCTACAAGTTATTAATTCTTTATATAGGTCTATATATTGAGCATTATAAACTTGTAGTCGCAGCAGAATTTTAGTTGCAGTCAATAAAAATTCACTTTTATTCAAAATCTCATTTATTACAATTTCTTTAAAGAAAAATCGCATTTGTTTCACTCTATATTATGCATCACATCGTCAGAATTAACACTTATCGTGTTGCTAGGCTAACACTATATTTAGTTTCAGAATTAAATATCTGCTTCATGTGATTCTAGACCTTTTATTTATTTACCAAACCAAGCCTAAACCATTTTGGTAATTATTTAATAAAAAGAGCCTAAATGTTTTTCCAAACAAATCATACAATTCCTAGACTGATATAATCAATATGTGGAAAGAAAATTAAAGGAGAATACTAATTAAACTGAGCCACACCTATATTATATGGGGAAAAAAATTCTTCAAAGGAGAATACTAAACTGTGTACAACTTATTTAGGCTCGACTAAATTAGTGGGAAAAATAGGGATTATTGTCAAAGATTAAAGGCTTAAAACAACGGCACTTATATTTTATTTAAATAAAAAACATGAACCGAAAATTATTAGAATGTAATATTTTGTTGTACTATTGAATGTTTAAGACAAACAATACTATAAAAATTTAGACTAAAGGGAAATGGTCAAAGATTAATAGTTTCTTGATTCTGAGTGATTCAAAAAAGCCAAAGCTAAGTCATATATTATATACTATACACGGATAAAGGTGATGAGATAATTCTCCTATTACTTAAGATTAGGAATTTATATTTTGTACTATCTAGAACAAGTGTCTATTGGAGGAGTCCATTAGATGCCAAAATTAATTGCATTTGCTAGCCAAAAAAATATATAAAATATGTATATAATGCACATATATACAAAAAAAGAAAGATATTTTGTCGGTTATTATTTGTTAGAGTGACAAAAAAAATATATTTATCAAACAATTCTTCTTCATTAAGTTTCATTCTTGAAGCTAGTCCAAGACTAATAAAAAAATATCAAAACGAGAATATTTCTAATTGTTCATAGGCTCTCTCATCCACTAACAAGTGCACGGATAGTCATTTTCAAGGATGTTATTTAAAGATTAGTCATTACTTATTTTGTCTATCGATTGAAATTTTCCTCTTCAGCCGGAGGCGGAATCGGCTCCCCCTGATCAACTATCCTTGGAAGAGTAAGAAAGGAGAAGGGAACAAGAGTTTCTCGCCTCCTAAGAGTATAAAGAAGCGGAGTGTCACCCCAACAAACTAGATCCCCATGACCGCTTTTCTCCGCCCGCAATCCAATAAGTTGGCAGAGCCAATACAAGATTAGGGCCGCCCCCTTCATTCTATGCTGACCCCGGCCCAGGCTGGCTTCTTGGGAACCTGAAATTTTAAATTAAAAATCTTAACTTTAGGATAATCCATGACATTTTTATCCTGAAATTTTGAACTGAAAAACTAATATTCAGAACGCACTGGTTCATTCTAAAATTACCGCCCTTTAAAGTAACTACCTGGTATCATTTCTACATTTTTATGGGTACTCAATAATTTTTCAGAAGTAACACGGCATAAACCAACAATACAATAAACATTAGATGGTTTCAGGAATGTTATAGTCAGAAGCAATTACAAAATCTCAACTATTATGTTGAGAATATTGTTTTCTCGGATAGGCAGCATTTCCTTGCCAAATTCACTCTGGTCAAGACTTGCAGGCCTAATGGGACTTGGCGCAAAAATAATGGATTCATATAAAGCATAAACAAATGCTTTCTCTATAGAATATAACAACACAAGCTTTATCATCCCCAAGATGGATAACCTCATTTCTGTCCTCACCCAATTCATGGTCAAAAGACCTATGAGGTAACTTCTGTTCATAGCATCACAAAAAATCAAGTATTGTACCAAACAATATCAGTTGTGGAAATGATACCATTTGATAACTGGTTTTCACAAATGTGTGCACTTTAATCAACTCCATATAATCACTAACAGAAGAAGCAACTTGAACTCTTTCAAGCAAATCATTTGTACTAGAAACCGAGACAAAATTGTTTCTAAATATCAAGAATGTCCAGCAAATAATATTACCGACGGTTTCATCGGTTACCTACTATCTCTCACTAGCATAAGAACTGGATAATTATATCCATCAAAACTTTATTAGACAGATAGAAAACATTACCTACTGTTTTTTGCCTTCACTAATATTCAATCCTAGTTAGCAGGACTCTAGTTGAATTTTTCTCTCATCTCAGAAGTGTATCAAATAGCATCCTACCTTACCACTTGACTAGTAAGGGAAAAGCCATTTACTAAACTAAGAAAATAGAATAGATAGACTTTTTTTGCTTGTTCGTCAAGCTTTCGAGCAGCTCTTTCAACTGCCGCCTAATCCCCCAACATGCTCAAGAACCGAGAGCCGTCCAAAGACTGGACGGCCGGAGGGAGCTTGCTTATAGAAAAATTTAGGCCGATCAAGGAAAAATTATACAGGGAGATTCTTTGTCCCCTTTCCTCTTTATTATAGCAATGGAAGGTCTGAGCAAGATGATAGACAAGGCAAAATAGATGCATTGGATTGAAGGGTTCAAGGTGAACAATAGTACAAGGAACTAATCTTATGGGACATTCAGAACTAGTCTTGAAGTGAATAAATTAGAAGTAAGGAAATAACACGATTCTTTCTTGAACTATATCATAAACAAATCTTACCCTCCACACCAATCACGAGTTTTTCTCTATTTCTCTCGTATGTCGTAGCAAGATGATGGACAAGGCAAAATAGATGCAATGGGTTGAAGGGTTCAAGGTGAACAGTAGTACAGGGAACTCAATCTTCTGTTGGGCAGACAAACTACAGATAGGGCAGTCCGGTGCACTAAGTTCTCGCTATGCGCGGGGTCCGGGGAAGGGCCAGACTACAAGTGTCTATTGTACGCAGTCTTACCCTGTATTTCTACAAGAGGCTGTTTCCACGGTTTGAACATGTGACCTCCTGGTCACATGGCAGCAACTTTATCAGTTACGCCAAGGCTCCCCTTCACAGACAAGATACAGATCATTATCTTAATCTGACTCTCCTCATTTTTGAATATATATCAGGATTTTACATCAATATGTTGAAAATTGGAGTATGAAATATCATATCAATGCGGTGCCTGATTTTTGGAGGATCTGGCTAACATTATGTGTTGTGACATTGGCTCCTTCCCAACAACTTTTCTAAGCCTTCCTCTGGGAGCCAAACTGAAACACAAGCAGTTGAAGTTTGAAATAGGGTTATTGAGAAAGTGAAAAAAAGGTTGGCAACATGGCTAATCAATACACAATCGCACAAAACAGATCAGGCAACACATAAGATCTACAGAAGGAACATGCAAGACTGGGAGCTCGGGAGACTTTTTAAGATTGAAAAACTTCACAATGAATGTCCGATAGCCGCATTAGAGCCCGACTCCAGACTCCAGATTCGCGCCACGTAGCTTGGGTGGGCAACTCTAGGGAAGCTACATACACAGTGAAGGCAGGTTTCAGCAAACTGTGTGCACAAAATGAGGTTATTGAGCATTGGCCTTGGAAGCAAATATAAAAGACCAAACTACCTACAAAGATCACCTGTTTCACATGGATAACTCTCAAAGGAGCTATTCTGACCCAAGACAATCTATGTACAAGAAATATTCACATTCTGAATAGATCCTATATGTGCCAGCTCAGCTCAGAATCAATCAACCAATTAATTTTGCAATGTAAAGTGGCTGCTGATTTGTGGCACATGTTCCTATCAAATTTTGGTATCAGTTGGACAATACCTCAAAGCATAAAAGAAGCAGTTGAAAGCTGGAGCTTATGAAAAATTGACAGGACCGTCAAGAAAATCTGACAGATGATCCCAACATTTATATTCTAGAGTATGTGACCAGAGAGATGCCTACTGAATCTCTTTAGTTGGAGTAATATATCCCCTATAAAAAAATAATGGTCCTTTTCTAGACTTTATTGACTCTCTTAGTCTGGCTTGATAGCTCTTTTTGGGGGGTTAGCTCCATGTACTTAGTATAAAACATGCTGTAATGGAGCTACAATCTCTCTTATGTACTCACTACATCTTCTTGATGCCAGCAAAAAAACTTCATCAGAAAAAGGAAAACTACTTTGAGACAAAGTTAAGCTTTATCTTGATTAATCTATCAATGAGCTTTGACATCAGTAATACACGTGAAAAAGAAGAGAAGTTCACAAAAAAGTAAGAAAATCCCATATTCTCTCATTCAACTTCTACTTGGAATAACATTTACATCTATATATATGCAACTGGAAAGGCAAATTTTCTATGCTAAACAACTTTTGGTTTCCGCAGACAACCTGATTTAGTTTTCTTGAGGTTAGTAATGGAATTAACTAATCAACAATCTATCAGCTGCACAATTCACAAATCTGCAAAAAATTAGTCATTACTACATCAATCAATCAGTCTGACGAGCACAACAATTCACATTAAATGCACATTTCAAGTGTCAACATTGTATGTGCCAAAAAAATATCTTTGATATGGGCAAGCCACGTCAGTACTATTATAACCTTCATCGACTGCCACGTACTATCAGTGATGTCCCCACAGAGACCGGCCTTGGGATGAAATAGCCTTGAAGAAATGAAAGATGCGGTCGAGGAGTCACCATAACTCAAGGTCGAGGTCGAGAATCTGAGATAGAGTTATAACGGCTAGTTCTAAGATAAGACATAAAAGAAATTATTCTAGTGGATATTCTTTGCACATGTACTATTAAGGTTTCTAGAAACATATTCCCTATATATAGAAAGCGATACAATAATTAATACAGGACATGGGATATTCATTTGTAATGAATACATCTTGTCTTATAGAATATATACAAAAATAACCTTTTTACCAAGATTCTTGTCTAGCATCTCCACCAGATCCAAGAACAACCCAAGTGAGGCTTATCAATCATTCATAATTGTCAGAAAGAATAAATACTGATCTCATCCCTTTTCGGGTGACTCGCACATTTTATTTACCTAAATGTCATTTATTATTATTTATTACTATTTAATGCTATATTCCATCTTTTTGGATCATTGAATGTTACTATCATTGCTCATATTCATTACCCTCTAGATGGAACATACTAGTTATTTTGTCTTGACACCTGTAATTTTATCTTTTGGATATTATTTTTAACTAAGATTAACTCTTCCTTGTATAAATCTAATTGGTTGAGCCAAAATCACTATTATTGGTTAAACATTTTGGCGCCGTCTGTAGGGACTTCTTAGTTAATTTTTTAGTTTCCTTTAGATCTACTGCTAACGTGAGTCATTAATCCCACATACCCCAAAATCTTTCTCTTTCTTTGCATGTACAAAAACTTACATGATAGGTAACAAAGAAGAGAGGACTAAAGTAACACGTGACTTCCCCAACAACCTTATGAACGCTATCAACGAAAGCTATGAGACATTAGGCGAGGACATGACGCCTACTGCCTCCCCCAGGCACGAGAGGTCGCCTCTCCCCCATTGTAGCATAACAAAACCAAATGGAAAAAGAGGCCAACACGTCTACAGAAGAAGGGGCGCCACCAGCCGTGAAAAAGCTCCTTGAAGCATGGTTAACTGATACGCTAGTGAACGTGCCCAACAAGTCTACTCTATGCACGACTATAGAGACTGCAAGAACCTACACAGTTTAACGAGTAGACGAAAAAGGTAACCGACCAGTCGCTCCAACACCAGGTATAATTTACAATGTTACTAACGATGCAGGTGACAGCGCCCTTGCAGTTGTTCTAAAAAGAATGGAAGAAATGGAGAATGAAAACAAAGCACTCAAGGACCAAATGAAAGAACACCAATAACGAGTCGACAAGATACCTGCCGCATCTAAGCTATTGCCAAAGAGGAACGCCGACAGATTCGTAGATCAACCGTACATCGAAGAAGCAGCCCCGCACGCCATACCAAAGACCTTTAAAATGCAACCCTGCCTCAAGATATACGACCGAATGACCGATCCCGAAGATCACGTAACTCATTATGTCACCACCATGAAAGGAAACAACCTCATCAGGGAAAAAGTGTCCTCCATTTTGTTAAAGAAGTTTGGCGAAACCCTTAGGGGGGAGTATTAACATGGTACTTACAGCTACCAGCCCGCTCCATAGAAACTTTCGAGAAATGGCCGATAAGTTCGTAATGGTGCATTCCGGAGCCAAGAAGGCCGAAATAAAAGTAAATGACATATTCGCCATCAAGCAGTCCGTGGGAAAGGGATTGAGGGACTTCCTCGCCCGATTCAACTGGGTAAGGATGACCCTGCCAAATGTGTCCGAGGGGATGGAAGTCACAACTTTTCAAAATGAGTTGAGTAGAGTTGGTTCGAGAGCAACTAGAAAACTATTGAGCCGATTGATGAAATATCCTACAACCACTTGGCACGAGATCCATAATGCTTACTGTTCCGAACTCTCGAGTCGATGAGGACGACCTTAACGGACCAACCCATCGGCTCATCTCGGTACAATCCGAGTCCAGAAAAGAACAAAAGGACAACATCAGGCGGGATCACCCAGCCTCACGACCCAACAGGGAATGACACCAGCCATACGTCAGGGCCCCCGCCCCACCTTCCCTCCCTATGAAGAAGGCCCATCCCGGCTGAGGACAGGGACTCACCGAAACAAAAGAGGTATCCCCCCTTATTATCTGCTCAAAATTTGTGTGTATCACCTACAGAAATAGTCTATGCCTTGGAGAAACTCGGAATGAAGGTGAAGTGGCCTCCAAAGATGAGGTCAGATCCGAGCACCAAAAGATCTGATGCCCCTGCGAGTTCCACCAGGAACACGTGCACAAAACAGAGGATCGCATTGCCCTCAGGCAAGAAGTTGTAAATATGTTGCGGTAGGGACACCTCAAAGAGTTGTTGAGCGACAAGGGGAGGAATAACTTTTCCAGAGGACGTAAACACCAAGGTCCGCCGAAGCCGCCATCACTAGATCGTACTATCAACATGATCATCAGCGGTAGTGACAGCGCCTCCATCAACGTCTAAATTCACCACCACTCACAAGCTCAAATGATCTATCACCTGCGAATGGTATGACGTACTCGAAGAAAGTATCATCTTCAACGAGTCAGATGCAAACGGTTTGACTTTCCCTCATAATGATGCTCTCATCATTACTTTACGCATTCTAGATAATGATGTCAAACGTATCATAGTGGACGATGGAAGTGGAGAGTGCATTATCCATCCCCGAGTCCTCACCCAGATGAATCTCGAGGACAAGATAGTGCTACGTTGTATCACGCTAACCGGTTTTAATAATGCAGTTGAGGGGACATCGGGAGAAATTATTTTCCCCGTCTTGGCCGGCGGCGTAACGCTGGATACAAACTTCCACATCATGGACCATGCCACCACGTACAACGCCATAGTGGGATGACCTTGGATACATCCCATGAGAGTCATCCCCTCCAGCTTATACCAAGCAATCAAATTCCCAACACCTTGGGGGATATTCAGCATGCGGGGAGAATAACGCACGTCCCGGGAGTGCTACTGCATCGCCTTAGATGGAACAACAACCCAGCAGAAAAAATACAAGGATAAATATAAATAAAAATCAACAGGGTCGAGGTCGACAGAAAAAGAGACCAGGGACGTCATCATGGATCCCGAAATGGTTGAAGCCGCAGACTCAACCGTAGAGTACCTTGACCAAGTTCAATTAAACCCCAGCGACTGTAGCAAAAAGGACTACATCAGCTGCAAATTCTGAGAACTAAGCAAATTTAGTCAATTCTTAATAACTAACGCATACTTTTTTTCCTTTAGCCATGCAGATATGACGGGCATCCCCAAAGAGATTGCCACACACAAACTAAAGGTCGACCCATTCTACCCCCTGTAAGGCAGGTCAGACATAAGTTTAATACCGCCATCAATGATGCCGTTCGCGAAGAGGTGGAGAAACTATTAGAAAACGGCTCAATCAGGGAGTCGAAGTACCCCAAATGGATCGCCTACATTGTGTTGTTCAAAAAGAAAAATGGGAAATTACGGATGTGCGTGGATTTCACGGACTTGAACAAAGCATGTCCAAAGGTTTCGTTCCTTCTACAACATATTGACCAACTCATCGATGCAACGATCGGGCATGAGTTGTTGAGTTTCTTGGACGCGTACCCAGGCTATAAACAGATACTTATGGAAGAAGAGGACCAGGAGATAACCACGCTCATCACCCACCAAGGAATATATTGTTATAGAGTAATGCCATTTGGGCTGAAGAACGTGGGGGCTACATATCAAAGGTTGGTCACGAGGATGTTCTACGATCAGCTCGGCAAGACCATGGAAGTATATATCGATGACATGCTGGTCAAGTTCGTAAAGGCATAGGACCATATCGACCATTGAAAGGAAGTTTTCTACATACTAAGACGGTACATAATGAAACTAAACCTGGAGAAATACGCATTTGGCGTAGCCTCTGGGAAGTTCTTGGGCTTATTAGTGTCACAATGGGGGATAGAGGTCAACCCAGACCAAATTAAAGCTATCGAAGGGATACTAGAGCTCCTGACTACCAAGAAGCAAGTACAAAGGTTGACTGGTCTAATCGCCGTCTTATCGAGATTCATCTCGCGGTCGTCTGACAGATGTCATAAATTTTTCGACGTGCTCAAAAAGGACAACGGCTTCGAGTGGACACCCGAGTGCCTACAAGTATTACGAAAACTGAAGGCATATTTGTCATCACAACCTCTGCTTTCAAAATCCGAACCCAGGGAACATCTTCTCGTCTACCTGGCCGTCTCCGAAGTAGTAGTAAGTGCAGTCCTGATCTGAGAAAGCAAAAGCGCACAATCTCTCATCTATTATATTAGCAAAATACTCGTTGACGCTGAGATGCGGTAGCCGCACCTCGAGAAACTAGCACTGTCACTATTCATAGCTTCACAAAAGCTTAGACCCTATTTCCAATTCCACCCTATCTTGGTCATTACCACATTTATCCTAAGAGGTATTTTGCATAAACTCGAGCTATCGGGGAGGCTAGCCAAGTGGGCCATCGAGCTAAGTAAGCATGACATCATATATCAGTCACGAACAATGATAAAGTCGTAAGTGCTTGCGGACTTCATCGCAGACTTCAATGCAAAAATAATGCCTGAAGTTCAAAAGGAATCCGTCCAAGCTTCCCTCCAAACACAAGACCTATGGGTCTTGTACACCGACGGTGCATCCAACGCCTCCGGATACAGAACGGGACTCGTACTCGAAGTCCCTACAAGAGAAGTAATTCGTCAGTCCATAAGATGCCCAGATATGACTAACAACGAGGCCAATTATGAGGTCGTAATTGCAGGATTGAGGCTAGCACTCAAGTATGGGGCAAAACGGCTGAAATTCCGCTGTGATATTCCCAGCTTGTAGTCAACCAAGTTACAGGGACTTTCCAAATCAAAGAACTAAGATTGCAAAAATATCAAACCAAGATCTATAAGCTGATGCCCGACTTTGATGAATGCCAGCTCGACCAGATCCTACGTGTGCAGAATGCTAAAGCGAACGACCTAGCCAAACTGGCTGCAGCTACCAAAAGCATCACGACCGGGAATAAAAGTGTAGTCCACCTCCTCAACTCATTACTAGACCAAATAGAAGTAAGATCAGTAAGCCTAACTTAGGATTGGAGCAATCATATTATTGCCTATTTGCAGGACAAAACACTCCCAAACGACAAAAAAAAACTAAGAAACTAAAAACGCAAGCAGTCAGATATAGACTCCTCCATAGCGACCTGTACAAGAGAACTTATGGCGTCCCTCTGGCAAAATGGTTGGGCCCAAACCAGACCCAGCGCATCCTCAAAGAAGTCCATGAAGGCCATTGCAGTTCTCACTTCGACAATCGAGCGTTCTTCAGGTGCCTCATATGAGCAGGATACTATTGGCCCACCATGAAAAATGATGCCTCAAAATTTGTGAAGAAATGCGAACAATGCCAAAAGTACACCCCAATGATTCACCAAGCAGGCAAACACCTCCACTCAGTCACCTCTCCGTGGCCATTCATCAAATGGGGAATAGACATCGTGGGCCCCCTCCCAGCAAGGCGAGGTAATGTTCGATTCCTTTTAGTTTTAACTGACTATTTCTCTAAATGGGTGGAAGTAGGAGAATTCACCCAAATACGTGAACAAGAGGTAATCACCTTTATATGGAGGAACATCATCTGCCGATTCGGCCCACCCAAGGAGATCAGCTGCGACAACGGATCTCGGTTCATGGGAAAGAAAACCGTCGAATTCTTCGAAAAATGGCATATTAGGAGGATACTTTCGACTTCGTATCACCCGACAGGTAATGGACAGGCAGAGTCCTCCAACAAGTCCATATTAAACATCATGAAGAAAAAGTTAGAAAATGCCAAGGGACGGACTGGCCGTAGATACTGCCCGAAGTATTATGGGCATATAGAACTACTCCGAAGAGGAGCACAGGAGAGACTGGCGTACATAATGATGGTCGCCCAAAAGCAGCAAGCGGAACGTTGTTACAACAAGAAAGCAAAGGTTCGACCGCTCAAATTAGGGGACTACGTACTTAAAGCCAAAACTCAAGCGAGCAAAGACCCACGAGAGAGCAAGCTGGGAACAAACTGGGATGGCCCGTACAAAATTACAGCCAATGTGAACAAGGGTTCATTCCAACTGGAGACAATGGAAGGAAAGCAACTACCGAACAATTGGAACATCAGCCACCTCAAATACTTCAACTTCCAAGGGAAGAATCATCCCCAAGTCATACTCTTTTTCCCTTACTTGAGCTTTGTCCCATTAGGGTTGTTAGTTTACAGCATGTATATAGTGTAGTATTGTCCCATATTAGTAGAGGAGTAGTATGTCATTTTATAGTATAACTATAAATAAGGATCTTTTGTATTGTATTGTTCATTCAATATCAATAACATATTTTCTTTCGTGCCTTCTCACATGATATCAGAGCAATTGTGAGAGACTTATCGTTCTGCATAAATTCCAGTACTTTTTTAAGGTTGTTTTCTATCTGCTTCATTTCTGTCAGTGTTATGCAAAATCTAACACTACCATAAGAGTCGTCACTATCCGGTGACCAAACCCCAGTGAAAAGCTTCGGCAGCAGCCTCCTCACGCGCCTCCACACGCCATTAGAAGCTCACGCGCGTGAGCTCACGTGCCGGCGCATACGACCACTTCCGGCCATTTTTTGAAAATCTTCCTTTAGAATAGTTGGGTCGCCTGGTAATTCCAATCCTACCTCTACTGTTTGCATTTTATTCCAACAACTTTGAGTTTTTTCCGGTAGCTACAGTACTATTCCGATAGCTACAGTAGATTCCGGCAACTATAATATTTCAGTATTATGTTTCTGTGTTCCGTACTCTGTTTCAGTGGATTACAGTTGATTTTTTCTCTTATTTGGTAATACTTTGCAACAATGTCTTTGGTATTTGATGCTTTTGAGTCTATAAACATGAGTTTTGGAAGCTCTAGTGCTATTATTACCTCGGAACCTTTAATGGGAGGTTCAAACTACTTAGCTTGGGCTTCATCTGTCGAGTTGTGTGTAGATGTCAAGGTGTTCAAGATCATCTAAACAAACAGTCTAGCGATGGAGATGAAAAGGCAATAGCACTTTGGGCAAAAATCAATGCTCAGTTATGTAGCATCTTGTGGCGATCTATTAATTCCAAGTTGATGCCCTTGTTTCGTCTATTCCAGACATGTTATTCGGTTTGGGCAAAGGCACGTACCTTATACACTAATGACATATCTCACTTCTATGATGTGATATCGCGGATGGCAAACTTAAAGAACCAGAAATTGGATATGTCTACTTACTTGGGTCAAGTACAAGCAGTCATGGAGGAATTTGAGAAGTTGATGCCAGTTTCTGCTAGTGCGGAAAAACAACAAGAGCAGCGACAGAAGATGTTTCTCATTCTTACCCTCGCTGGACTTCCTAATGATCTTGATTCAGTACGCGACCAGATTTTAGCTAGTCCGACTGACCCGACAGTTGATGAATTATTCTTTCAATTACTCCGCCTTGCTGCAGCACCAAGTCCACCAGTGATCATCACAGATACTTGATTTCTCTGTTCTTGTATCCCAGACAATGGATATTCGAGCATCTCAAACTATGGAGCATAGACGAGGTGGAGGCCATTTTGGAAGATCTAGACCCAAGTGTTCTTATTGTCACAAACTTGGACACACTCGTAAACTGTGTTATTCCTTACATGGTCATCCACCCAAAAATGCTTACATTGGTCAGACCGAGACTCTATGTAACCAGGGATTTTCTTTATCTAAAGAAGAATATAATGAGCTCCTTCAGTATCGAGAAAGTAAGCAGACATCTCCACAAGTAGCCTCAGTTGCTCAGACTGATACTTCTGTTACTGGTAATTCTTTTGCTTGTATTTTCCAGTCTAGCACTCTTGGCTCATGGGTCATGGACTCAGGCGCTTCTGATCACATCTCTGGTAATATATCACTTTTGTCAGATATTGTATATTCACAGTCTCTTCCCACTGTTACTTTAGCCAATGGATGTCAAACTAAGGCAAAAGGAGTTGGACAAGCTAATCTCTTGTCTTCTATCATACTAGATTCCGTTCTTTATGTCCCTGGCTGTCTTTTTAGTCTTGCATCTATTAGTCGTTTGACTCGTGCCCTCTATTATGGTATATATTTTATTGACGATTCTTTTATTATGCAGGACCACAGTACGGGACAGACAATTGGTACAGGACGTGAATCAGAAGGCCTTTACTACCTTAACTCACTCAGTCCTTCCACAACATGTCTAGTTACAGATCCTCCAGATCTAATCCACAGACGTTTAGGACATCCGAGTTTATCCAAACTTCAGAAGATGGTGCCTAGTTTATCTAGTTTGTCTACATTAGATTGTGAGTCGTGTCAACTTGGAAAATATACCCAAGCCTCCTTTTCGCGTAGTGTTGAGAGTCATGCAGAGTTTGTCTTATCCTTACTTCATTCTGATATATGGGGTCGTAGTAGAGTCAGTTCATCCTTGGGATTTCGTTATTTTGTCAGTTTCATTGATGATTATTCAAGATGTACTTGGCTTTTCTTAATGAAAGATCGTTCTGAGTTATTTTCTATATTCCAGAGTTTCTGTGCTGAAATCAAAAACCAATTTGGTGTTTCTATTCGCATTTTTCGTAGTGATAATGCCTTAGAATATTTATCTTCTCAATTTCAGCA